>JAJPUD010001189.1:466713-479026 GCA_023553655.1 Myrmecobius fasciatus | reverse complement strand
AAAAAAAAAAAAAAAAAAAAAAACCACCACACCCAAACCCAAATGGGGCCACAAAGAGTCAGACTTGATTGATAACACTGAAAAACAACAAACTATGTGCCAGATTTGTGCTAGACACAAAGTGCATGCAGAACTATCTCTACCCTCAAGAAAGAGTAATGTAAATATAAAGTAATTGCAATAGTAAGAGAGAGCAGTAATGACTTAGGGGAGGGACAGGGTAGAGATCAGGAAAGGTATTGAAGAGGAACTGTGCTTTGGAGAAGTTTGGGATTCTCCTAGGCAGAGATGAAGCCGGCCTGTATTCTAGCTGGAGCAGTCAGAGAGAAAAGAAATGAAATACTGTATATTAATAAACAGTTTGACCAAACTATAAATTATATGAAGGGAAGATACCAAACCGGAAGGCAAGTGGGAAATAAATGGTAAAAGACTTTGAATGGCAGGCTAATGATTTTCTGTTTCACCTTTGAGACAGTAGGGAGCCACTAAGAGTTTGTGTAGGGAAGTAGCACAGTCAAATTTCTTGTTTTGCAAATAATTTGATGGCTATGAGAAGGAGAGATGAGAGGGGATAATTTGGATAAAGGCAATAGGTGCTATGAATTTCTAATTATAAATTACCCAACAGAGTACCCAAAGCTTGGAAGGGTAATTAACACACTGGGTGACAGAACCAGGATTCAGAAAAATCTTGACATACTATAACACTGGGCCAAATCTAGCAAATGTAAATTCTTACCCTTAGATTCAAAAAAGCAGTGTCACAAGTGAAAGATAGGGAAAGAGTGGATAGATACCAGTTAATATGAGGGAGGGAGGGTGGGAGGGAAGGGGAGGTAAGGAAGGAGAGAGGGAGAGAGAGAGAGGAGAAGGAGAGATAGAGTGAAGAAGAGACTGAGACAGAGAGAGGAGGGAGAGAGGGAGGGAGGGAGGAAGGGGGAGAGAGAGAGAAAGAGAGAGAGAGAGAAGGAGGGATAGAGAGAAGGAGAGACAGAGAGGAGAGAGAGAAGGAGAGAGAGACAGACAGACAGAGAGATAAAGAGACAGAGAGAGAGATAAAGAGACACAGAGAGAGAGAGAAAGAGGGAGAGAGGGAGAGAGAGAGAGAGGGAGGGAGAGAGGGGGAGAGAGAACATCTGGAAGTTTTAGTAAACTGCAAGCCAATTTAAGCCAAGAACACAATATGGAATCAAGAAAGTGAATGGAAGCTTAAGCTTCAACAAAAGAGATGGAGCATCTAGGAAGATGGAGGCGCTAACTCTGCTGTTGGCTTTCTCAGATAGCATCTGGAGAATTATTTTCTGTTTGGGGATATCATATTTTAGGTGGAACATTAAGGAGCTGGAGCTTGTCCATAAAAGGGCAATTAAGAATGAGTTCCTGCCCTGGGGGATCAGCTGAAGGAAATGGGGCCCGTGATCCTGGAGCAGAGGAGACTCTAGGGGGCCGGGAGGGCTGCCTTTGAGGCTGGGAGGCGATCACATGGTAGGAGGAGCGGACTCATTTTGCTTCTTCCTAAAGAGCAGAACTAGGGGGAAGGAGAGGGGGTTGTGAGGAGGTTTGTGGGAGTTATCCGTGTGTGTCCTGGGCTGTCTCAGACAACAGGGACCTCCTTCCTTGGAGGTTGTTAAACAGAGCCTGGAACACCATTTGGCACAGGTATTACTCCCTGAAGGCAGAAACTGTTTCATTTTTGTCTTTGTACCTTCGGCAACTAGCACAGTACCTGGCACCCAGTAGGGATCTTTTTTTGCTGAGGCAATTGGGGTTAAGTGACTTGCCCAGGGTCACATAGCTGGGAAATGTTAAGTGTCTAAGATCAGATTTGAACTCAGGTCCTCCTGATTTCAGGGTTGGTGCTCTATCCACTGCACCAGGTAGCTGCCCCATCTAGTAGGGATTTAATTAACAACAACTACTATGATTTGTATAATGCAAAACACTTTGTGTATGCCAACATATTTCCAAGGATTTATATATATTAATGAACGGGTCTCACAACAACTCTGGAAGGTAGGTGATTTTTTGATTAACTTTGGACATTTCACCTCCCCAAACCTCAGTTTCTTCATCTGTAAAATGAAGGGATTGAATTCATTGCCCTCTGGGTCCCCTGTTCCTCTAGGTAGGTGATCCTATTGATTGTTGTGATAGAGTGATATTTGTTCAGGTGTGAGTTTCAGCTGAGATGGCCTTGAGGTCCCTTCCAGCTCTGAAGTTCTATGATTTTTATGTCTTTTCCATAGCATTTGGCACAAGGTTGGGCACACTGGAAGCTCTCAACTAATAATGAATGAAATGAGCAAATGAATAAATGAATGAATGAAGAATATGAATTACTAAGTGAATGAATGAGTGAATATATGAATTATTCAGTGAATAAATGAATTGATGAAGTGAATGAATAGTGAATGAATGGTTCATGTAATGAATTACTGGGCATATGAATGAATGAATGAATGAATGAATGAATGAATGATGTACCTTTGTTAGGCAGTGTGCAGAGATCCCAGAAGGCAGCTGTCCTGAGGAGGAGGGCCGACTCATGTCTCTGAGTAATCCCTGAATACCCACAGATGCCTTGCCTGGGTTAGAGGAGGTGAGACTGGCCCCATCCATGAGGAACAAGAGTGGAATCATGTGGACCCAGGCTGCCATTCCCTTTCCCAACTGGGAGGTGGAAGTGGCCTTCCATGTATCCGGGCTGGGCCACCTGGGAGCTGAAGGGATGGTAAGCAGCCGAGGGCCTGCCCTGTCCTGATGTCCGTCCCGGGGGGAGCCCCTCTGGTCTGAGGAACTCCTGTTTTCCCTAGATTGGTAGGGGCAGCTGGCTCTCACTTAGAAGGAGCTACATGATAGAACAAAGGACCAGGAGGAACTGCCAGGAATAGGGAAGGGCTGAAGCTGACCGACCAGGGGAGGCGGGATGCCCAGGTGGAGGCACTCACAATCCTAGTTGACTGGAACAGCACAGGTCCCTTGGAACGAGGCTAGCTGCTAGAGGCTGCTGGGTGCCAGGCAGGGCTGACTGTGCTATCGCTACCCATAGGCAGTGTGGTACACCCGGGACAAAGGCCAGAGCGGTCCAGCCCTGGGTGCTCCTGCCCTCTGGGATGGCGTTGGGATCCTCTTTGATTCTTTTGACAATGACGCCCAGGTGAGTTGTGCCTCAGTCTCTCTGACCTGGTCTGCCCAAAGCCCCCCAGAGCTCTGGATGCCTCAGACCACTCACTCACTGCTTCCTCCCACAGAAGAACAACCCTGTCATTCAGATTTTGGTAAATGACGGCCAAGTTCCATATGACCACCTCAGGTAAGGGTTTGCTCTCCCATCTCAGCCCAGTCCCCATATTCAACAGGAAGAAGCCACTGATTTAGCTCCCTCTCCTCCTTGTCATTGTTGGACTCAGGCACTAGTGTTCTGGGTTTAAATCCTACCTCTGACACTCACTGTCTGGGTGGCACTGAACAAGTCATATACCTGTCTCAGTTCTCTTCCTTTCTTCCTTTCTTTCTTCTTTTCTTTCTTTCTTTCTTTCTGTTAAATGACTTGCCCAGGGTTACACAGCTAAGAAGTGTTAAGTGTCTGAGATCACATTTGAACTCAGGTCCTCCTGACTTCAGGGCTGGTGCTCTATCCACTGCACCCCCTAGCTGCCCCTCAGTTTCTTCATTTATCAAAGGAGGGTGTTGGACCAGTGACCTGGAGCCCTTCCTAGTTCTGAGTCTATGATCTGTGATGATAGATTGCTTACAGAATTTGGTTTATTAAATTATTGCAGATGGAAGGAAGAGAGGTACAAAAGAGGAAGGGAGAGAGAAAAGGACTGAGGGAGTGAAGAAAGAAGGAAGGGAAGAAGGAAAGTAGGAAGGAAGGAAGAAAAGAAGGAAAGGAAAGAAGGGAGGAAGAGAGGAAGGAAAGGAAGGAAGGGAGGGGGGAAGGAAGAGAGGAAGGGAGGAAGGAGGGAAGGTCCAGATGGCCAGACAGAGGAGGATGGCAGGAAAAGAGGAATAAAGGGAGGGAGGGAGGAAGGAAGGAAAGGAAGGAGAGACAGATGGACAGACAGAAGAGGAAGGGAGAAAGAGAGGAAGAAAGGAAGGAAGGGAAGGAAGAAAAGGAAGGAAGAATAGAGGAGAAAGGGAGGGAGCAAGGGAGGAAGGAATTTAAGTAGTCAATTTAATTCAATAAATATTTATTCAATTCTTATTTTGTATAGAATGGAAGTAGTTAGGTGGCTCAACGTATCCTTTAAGCTCTGGACTTGGAGTCATAAAGACCTGAGTTCAAATCCCGCCTCAGATACTTACTAGCTGTGTGTTCCTGGGCAAGTCACTTAATCCTGTTTGTATTAATCTGCTGGAGGAGGAAATGGCAGACTACTCCCAAACCCCATGGACAGTACTGAAGTGCTGTGATCCAGAGGTCATGAAGAGCTTAGACACCATTGAATGACTGAATAACAACCATATTGGGGCAGCTCAGTGATGCAGTGTATAGAGCACTGGCTCTGGAGTCAGAAGGACTTGAATTCAAATTTGACCTCAGACTCTTAACACTTCCTAGCTGTGTGATCCTGGGCAAGTCACTTAATCCCCATTGCCTCACAAAACAAAACGAAACAAAACCCAGCCATGTACATCAGAGTATCGATACTGGAGAGACAAAAGGGGAAGTGAGACATGGTTCCTTTCCTCCTGAAGTTCAGTCTGTGGGGAGTCAGACATTTGGTGATACCCTGGCCGGTCTTCTAGTTTGTCAATGAGAAGCTTTCCTCCACTTGTCCAGTTAACAGCCACTCTATGCCTTCTGATCCTGGACTATGTGTCTTTTCATAAATCCTTCACAGAGGATGAAAAGACAGAGGAAGGAAGGAAGGAAGGAAAGAAGGAAGGAAGGAGGGAGGGAGGGGAGGAAGGTAAGGAGGGAAGGAAGGAAGGAAGGAAGGAAGGAAGGAAGGAAGGAAGGAAGGAGGAAAGGAAGGAAAGGAGGAAGGAAGGAAGGGAGGGAGGGAGGGAGGAAGGAAGGGAGGGAAGAAGGGAGGGGGGAAGAGACAAAAATTATCTCAGAGTGAAAGCTCTGGAAGATCCAATTAATCCAGTCCAATAACCCAGTGATACACTTCCTGTCAAGTCATTTGAAGACCAGTTTAGCTAAAATCAGAGCGGCTCACATCCTCTTTTATAAGATCTTAAGTCCAACCCCCTCATTTTACAGATAAGAAATCTGAAGCCCAGGAAGGTTGAGGGAACTGCCCAAACTCATATAGGTGTAACTGGCAAAGCCAAATCTCAGCCTCAGCCTCAATTTTTTTTCAGTCATAGCCATTCTCTTAAGACCATCTACTGATTTAGTTATAGAAAGCAGTGTAATCTGTATCTTCGGAGGGAGGGTCCCCCACCAGAAAGATTACGGATCCTTGAAGCATATGATACTTGACAAACCTTAAAGGCAAATGAATGTAAATTATTATTATTATTTATACACATTATCTACTTGGTTCCTCATGAAAGCTCTTTCATTAACTCTTTCATTACATACTACAAGATGAGAAAACAAATGAAAGCATTTTCCCAGTAACAGAGACAGGACAGATGTCAGGCCTTATAATTTCAAGCCCAGCATTACTCTGTTTCCTTACATCTAGGCACAATACATTTCATTAGGGGATACACAAGGAATCGTGTTTTTCCCCAGGAGAATATATATTGAATACTCAATCATGTAGGACATTTTTATTTATCAAATAAACTAAAGAAACAAAAAAAGTCTGTGTGACCCTGGGCAAGTCACTTAACCCCAATTGCCTCAGGGGGAAAAATAATAATGTAACAAAACATTTTTATCAGCAGCTAAATTTTACTTTTAAAACACAAAGCTTTAAAAACAAGATTACCAATATTTTTGTGTGCCCCAAAACACCCAACATACCTTGTGTTCATCTTACACTTCTGAACATTGACCACAGGGACACTGGTCAAGTCATGTGTGTGCACATGGACCTCAGTGAGGTTTCCCATCTGTCACCAAGTCAGTGAGGTTCTAAGTCCTAGGGAAGACACAGAGGAAGGTTCTAGCTCAATCTCTATTGCTTATCTATCCTTCCCAGGTATCTGTGAACAATGGCTTCACCACCCAAGGGGCAATAGATAAGGTCTGCACTGAAGTAGGGCCCCTTCTTCTGCCCCCTGGGGGCTTCTTTGGGGTCTCAGCAGCCACTGGTACCCTAGCAGGTAAGTCCTACAACTGAGCATGATGGGACTGGCAAGAAGAGGTAACTCCCCACTAGTTCTTGGTTGAGGGGTAGGGATTAAGGGAAACCGTAGAGGAATATATTCTTGGTCTCACTCTTTATAGAGATACCTGCCCCAGATGAGCTCTGAAAGTAAAAAGACAGGTAGGAGAGCAGATTAGGCCCACTTGCCTCCTTGGGGCTTGGCTGGAATATCTATTCAGAGCATCATCTCCAACCCTGAGCTCAGTTCTACATCTTGCCTATGCAAGAAATCACCAACGAGTTTTCCAAACAGCAACTAGACTGCCCTGGATCTATTTCTTTGTTTAATGTGTGGTTAAAAGTTCAAAGAAGATTATCATACAATATGTCATGAATTTATCAAATTTATCTCACCTCTCATTCTCATTAAGATCTCTCTATTAACTTTGCATTACCCAAAGAAATATATATTTGCATGAAAGATTAGAGTGCATTAGCTGAAGACAATTAGAAATAAAAAAAATGATGACGCAAAACTCCTAGCAACTCTGTCCTTCTGGTAAAAGTCTGAAAGTTCCCCTTTTCCTCGCCCCACTGGAGGCAGGTACTGTCTTGTAGACTTTCAGAGGCCATCACTGCTTATCATCCGCCTGTCTCCATCCCTCCATCACTACCACATATACCTGAAATCCCCTCTCAGTACAATATGTTTTATTAAATTTTTAAATAATAGCTTTTTATTTTCAAAATACATACAGAGATAGTTTTGAACATTCACCCTTGCAAAACCTTGTGTTCCAAATCTTTCTCCCTCCCCTACACAGCAAGCAATCTAATATAGATTAAACACATGCAGTTCTTCTAGATATATTTTCTATTTGTCATGCTGCACAAGAAAAATGAGATCAAAAAGGAAAAAAAATACAAGAAAGAAAAAAAAACAAGCAAACAAATAACAATGACAACAAGGTGAAAATATTATGCTTTGATCCACATTTGATCTCTCTCTGGAAATGGATGGCTCGTTCCATCACAAGTCTATTGGAATTGCCTTGAATCACCTCATTGTTGAAAAGAGCCAAGTCCATCACAGTTGATTATCACAGTGTGGTTGTTGCTGTGTGTAATATTCTCTTGATTCTACTCATTTCACTCAGCATCAGTCCATGCAAGTCTCTCCAGGCCTCTCTGAAATCATCCTGCTGGTCCTTTCTCACAGAACAATAATATTCTGTGACATTCATATACCATATTCATCCATTCCCCAATTGATGGGCAGCCATTCAGTTCGTTGCCCCTACAAAAGGTCAGCATTATATCTTTATCTCTCTCTTCTGTTATTTGGCCTCTCTCAAAGCTCCAAAAGCTGCCAATTCTGGCCCACTGGTGCCCAGGAAAGTGGGAGGGTTCCTATTTAACAGATGGAGTAGTCCCCACATATACCACACAGCAGACTATGTTTATAATTTCATTTTTTGGGAACCTTATAAACATGGTCATGAATAATTGCTGTGAGAAGGAATAGAGAAAGTGTTGCTGCACAGAGAGCTTTCAGATGACCTAAGGTTTTAAAAAGATATAGAAAAAAAAAGAAAACTCTGGCATATAGTACATAGTAGAGTATATGTTCTGAAGCGTACAAAAGAGAGCCACTTATAAAAATAATGTTGGAAAGAGTCGAGTACAATACGAGCTGAAATTTTTGGATAGCGTTAAGGACAACAACAAAAAATTTAAAAATCTATGTGTGAAGCAATAAAAAACATGAAAAGAACAGACCAAGTGCTTAAAAGTAAATGGTGTAATGTTAACAAATCACAGAGAAATAACTCCTATATTGTCTCCATCGAGAAAAATGTCCTTCAGATTGGAAAGATTAGCTCAGACATGGTTTGGAAGAAGTTGGAGTCCAAAATAGGTGTGAAGATCCTAAGAGTTCTGAGTTCAGGTCTCCTGACTTGAATATATGATATCCCACAATGTAGAAAGAATTTGTCAATGGAGTCATTAGCCCACGGTCTGCCCCCTCTGAAGAACCATGGAAAATTGGAGAGATATTACCATAGGATATTTCTTACTGGCCCCATTTTAGAAAGGCTCAGGGGAAGTGGAGTTTACGAACTTGGACAAGTGAGTTTGACCTTGATGACTGGCAAAATTCTAAAACTAGATTTTTAATCAGTTGGTTTATGACTACTTAGGTAAAATGGTGAATGTAGGACTTAGAGCTGGAAAACACCTTATGGGTCATGTCACCCTGGCCTTCTCCTTCACAAATGAAAAATGAAGGCTCAGGGAGGAAGGGACCAACTTCATGCCCCTGGGTCTTCAGGATGAATCGAGCTGTGCCATCAGTCTTCAGAAGGCCCAGATCTAGATCCATTACCACCATTGGAGACAGCATGGTATATCAGATAGGATACTGGACTTGGAGTCCGAATCCCTGGGTTCAAATCCCACCACAGACATTTAATTGCTTTGTGACTTGGGCAAGCCGCTCAAACTCTGTGGATCTCATTTCCTCCCCTGTAAAATGAGGAGTTGGAATGGATGATCTCTGAGTTGCCTTTAATCCTATGATTACATTGGTACGTTTTTCCAAGCTGTTAATGACACAAAGCTGAGTGAAATGGCAAACACAAGGGACAATAGAACCCGGATCTGAGAGGATTTCAACACATCAGAATGAGAGGATAAATCTGTCAGGACAGGCTTTAATAGGCACAAATAGAAATGACTCTGCTTTTACCTCAGTCCTTCAGGGATCTCAATGGTGTGGATAGTCCCCCCACTGAAGCACATCCCAGCCCTTCCTGATTCTCCTTTCCCACGTCCATGCTTTTCCATAAATCCCCTAGGGAGGAGCTAGTCAGCATGCTAGAGGCTTTAATGGCTCAAGAGAACAAACATTCAAGCTGCCTTTAAACAAACATTTAATAGCTCAAGAAAACAAGGGCATTCTGGCTGCCCTTCTATTCTCTCTCTCTCTCTCTCTCTCTCTCTCTCTCTCTCTCTCTCTCTCTCTCTCTCTCTCTCTCTCTCTTTGTTGCTTTTTGCTGAGGCAGTTGAGGTTAAGTGACTTGCCCAGGGTCACACAGCCAGGACTTGTTAAGTATCTGAGACCAAATTTGAACTCAGGTCCTCCTGACTTCAGGGCTGGTGCTCTACCCACTGCCCCACCTATTCTCCTTCTATTATCTCTTGTTCTTATTGTCCGACCACCCCACCTTTGCTTCCAGTCACACACGTCTTTGATGATGGATCTTGGGCTGTTTTCCTTTGTCCAGGTCAGCCCTGGTAACATACTGTCACCTGCTCACACCCACCTTACACCTCCCTGTTGCCCTTAGGATCCCTCATGGGTTTGATTCTCAGCCATTATGCTGTTTCAAGAATGAATGTAAAATCATTTATTGAATATTATGTACCAAGCTCTTGTGCTAAACACTGGGAATACAAAAACAAATTCAAAGAGAGAACCTGCCTTCAAAGTGCTTACATTCTAATAAGGCAAGATAACATAGATGGGTGGGGGTCAGGAAGGTGTGTTATGGTTTAGAAAGTCATAGAAATGGGGCAGCAGGGTGGTACAGTGGTTAGAGCACTAGTCCTGAAGTCAGGAGGACCTGAGTTCTAATCTGGTATCCTTCACTTAACACTTCCTAGCTGTGTGACCTTGGGCAAGTCACTTAACCTCAATTGCCTCAGGGGGAAAAAAAGGAAAAGAAAGTCATAGAGATAGAGTAGAGCCATAGGAAAGTTGGTTGGCATATTGCTTTTGAGTAATGATGACAGTATTGATTTGATTATGGTACCAGAATTGGAAAAGAGATAAAATAGGGTTCAGGGGCAAGTGGAACTGGTGGGCAAGAAGTTGTCCTGAGTGTAAACGGGAAGCCTGGCTGAAGCTTGCTTAGATGTAGTGGATCATATGAGGCACTCACCATACATGAAAGCAACAGAATCCAAACATAATTAGGTAAAAAATTTTAAAACGTGGGATTGTGAATCCAGGAGTAGCATGAGATTGCTGAAGTGCTGCTTGCTTTATTCACATTATTCTCTTCCTTCTGTTCAATTCCTGGCTATTAATATGTATTGATGGATTAAATAGGTACTGATGGATTAACTCAATGGGTTGCCCACCCAACTGCATGTCATAATCTGGGCACTAGGCATTCTTCATCCACTTGGTTTTTCTTGTATGGATTGCTAGACCAGTCTCTTCTAAATGGCCATACATCTCACTGGAGAGATCCACTAATGTTCTAGGATTTTGCGCAGGAGCATCTAGAGAATCATTTCACTCTGTAACTCAGTTTTCTCATTTGTAAAATGAAGGACTTGGAGTAAATTATTTATTATGACCCTTTGAGGTTTAATCCTATATTTAGATGAAATTAAAAAAAAACACTTGTGTAATAATAAATGGAGGAGACATGACTAGAGGAATCATGTGAAGGGTCCATGTGAAAAAGACTCAGTGATGTGACCTATCAGATGAAAAAACTAATTTGAGTTTGGTCTTCTCTAACAGAGCACTAGTAACCCCAAATAGGAGTTTGAAGAGGGAAATTGGAAGGTAACTGATGCTGAGCTACAATCTGGATGGGGCAAACGGGGCTTTTCCCTAGGGCACCAATTTTAGAAGGCCCAGTGTTTTAGCAGCACAAACAACAGAGCTGCTGAGCACCAAGTTAATGAGAACAGTAATTAAAATAAGAATCTATAAGATGGTGCATTGGCGTGAGCTCCTTTCCAAGAGAAGTCTCGTACTGATGTCCCATAGGATGCTTCCTCTTCCTGTCATCTGAGGATGACCTTCATATCTCTTGGCCTAAATGCTAAAATTCCTAGTTATAGCTATGAGGACCATCAAGAAATCAATCCTTTGGCAAACCCTTACTGATTTTATGGACTGTCAGCTCTCAAAGACTATAATGTCCTTGAGATCAGTAAGGATGCTACTGTCAGCTCTCAAGACTGTAGTGTCTTTTTCTTTCTGGATTTTGCTGTCATATGTGAAAGATGGATCTGCCTCCTGCACCCTGGGAATTGTTCAGGGTCACATAGCTAGTAACTGTGTGAGGCAGGGTTCAGATCTGGGTCTTCCTGACTTCAAGCCCAATATTCTCTCCACTTCAGAGGGAGAAGCTCATCCCTATCCCTGCTTCCTCCATCCTCGGACTAGGATGGAGAGGATCCAACCTCAGATCTTCTCAGTACCTGTATTTGGAAGGCTCCTTAGCCTGGGACCCTCTGCATATGTGGAGTCAGTATTTACTCCATCCTGCTTCATCACATTTTACTAGAAAACAATGAGTGAAGGACAGCTAAATGGCACAGTGGATAGAGCACCAGCCCTGAAGTCAGGAGGACCTGAGTTCAAATCTGGTCTCAGACACTTAACATTCCCTAGCTGTGTGACCCTGGGCAAGTCACTTAACCTCAATTGCCTCAGCAAAAAAAGAAAAGAAAAGAAAAGAAAACAATGAGTGAGTCTTCTCTCACTGTTGGGAAGTCAAACACCAGACTTCTCTCTAGGACACCATGTAGAACTGGGGTCCTTTGATACCAGACCAGAAGCCAAAAGCTAGCTCTGAATTCTGGGTGCCTTCTGTGTGTACCTTATCTGTCTCCATGTGGTGATGAGGCACAGGAACTGGTATTGAATATGACAGTCCAGCCAACCCCCTTGTCACCTGATCACTGGGCACCTACCAGCACACCTGGGTGCCCAGTGATCTCTGGCACCTGCTGATGGTAGATAGAGACCAGGCTGCTGCTTGGATAGAGGCCAAGTTTATGCTGCCTTCTCTCACCACAGGATGGGGTATGTGTGTGTGTGTGTGTGTGTGTGTGTGAGAGAGAGAGAGAGACAGACAGACAGACAGATAGACAGACAGAAAGAGAGAGAGACAGACACAGAAACAGAGACAGAGATAGAGGGAGAGAGAAAGAGGGAGAGATTGAGCCAGAGAAAGACAGAGATAGAATGACAGAAAGAGAGAGGAAGAAAGGAGAGAAAGAGAAAGACAGAGACAGAAATAAAGAGAGGAAGAAAGAGAGAGAGAGAGAGAGAGAGAGAGAGAGAG
>JAJPUD010001189.1:441833-466703 GCA_023553655.1 Myrmecobius fasciatus | reverse complement strand
AGAGAGGGAGGCAGAGACAGAGAAAGGCAGAAATAGAAAGACCTAAAGAAAGAGAGAGGAAGAAAGGGGGGAAAGAGAGATGGACAGACAGACAGAGACAAGAGAGAAAAGAGAGACAGAGAAATGGACAGACAGACAGACAGAAACAGAGACAAAGAAACACAGAGATAGAAAGACAGAGAGACACAGAGAAAGAGAGAGGAAGAAAGGAGAGAAAGAGATGAAGAAAGAGACAGACAGACAGAGACAGGGGAGAAAGAGACAGAGAAAGACAGAGATAGAAAGACAGAAAGAGAGGCACAGAGAAAGAGGAAGACAGGAGAGAGAAAGAGAGGAAAAAAGAGAGAGACAGGCAGAGACAGAGGGGGGAGAAAGAGAGAGAGGGAAAGACAGAGACAGAGAAACACAGAAACAGAGAGATACAAAGAAAGAGAGAGGAAGAAAGAGGGGGAAAGAGAGGGGAGGAGACAGAAAAAGGAGACAGAGACAGAAACGGGGGGGAGAGAGAGAAAAAGGGAGAGACAGAAAGATAGAGTCAGAGATAGAAAGATAGAGAGACACAGAGAGGAAGGGGGGGAGAAAGAGATGGAGACAGAGACAGAGAGAGAGAAAGAAGGAGGAAAGATGGGAAAGACAGACAGAGACAGAGGGGGGCAAGGGGACCCCAGTCAATTGAGTTTTCCTTATCCTGTGGCTAGCAGACTCCTACCTCTTCCTGCCCTAATCCCTATAATTCAGAGACACCATCTGCCAAAGGGAAAACCTCCTCCTGCTGCCAGCACTCCCCACTTTCTCATTCCTACCCCTCTCAGCCCTTGCCCACTCCCTCTGCTCTCCCCTTACACGGAGCCCTTTGGATTCCTGTTCCATCATTAACAAGCTCTTATTTATCCTAATTTCCTTCTTTTCATCCACCATCCTCTCTCCACAGCTGCCATAATCATCTTCTCAAGGCCCATGTCTATCTGCGTCACTCCCCTGGCTCAGAAATATTCTAAGGTAAAAGAAAGTCCCCTGCCCCCTCCCATGCAGGCTTTTCTTATTACTCCCCTTTGCAGATTCCAAGTTCCAACCCGGCAGACTTCTAGCTATTCCCTGAATCTGGCAGCCCATCGCTTTCTCAGAGGTGGTACCCAGATAAATTAGGGTGCACTGGATTCCCAGTAGATGCTAAAGTCCTCCAGATGCTCCTGATTTCAGAATTCAGTTCAATTTAACTCAACAAAGCAGCAACAAGGCACAGTGGATAAAGGGCTAGCCTGAGAGGGAAGGCCTGCATTCATCTCCTGTCTCTGACTTAGCCTGGCTGAATGACCCTGGATAAATAATTTCTATAAATAATTATTCTATATATTCTATATTCTATAAATAAATAAATAACTTCTCAGAGTCTCCATCACTCTCTAAGATTGCAAATTTCAAACCAGGATCCTATCTACACTGATAAGAGGAATTCTTCACTGGGCATTTCCTTCCCTGATGACATCACATCAAAAAATAATTTTCCAGTGCTAGGCCCAAAGAATATCAAACTGAAAAGAAAAACACCTCTTACCCTCAAGAAGCTTCCATTCTCCTGGAAGACCCAATATAGATAGAGATAAGTAAATAGAAGATTTGTGCAAATTCAATGGGATGTTGGGGAGAAGATTAGGCAAGACCTTGTGCAAGAAGTTGAGCATGGACTGATTCTTGAATGGAGTTAGATATTCCAAGAGGTGTAAGGGAGCTCAGAGAACACTTCAGCCTGCAGGACAGTCCAAGCAAAGGCATAAAATTTGGGGATGGAATTGAGAAAAAGAAATATATCAGTTGGACTGGATTTGGAGTGATGTGCCATGAGCCTAGAAAGGCAGGCTGGCGTCCCATCGTGATGGACTTTAAACACCAAAGAAAGGAGTGTGTATTTTCTCCTGGGAGCCACAGAAGCTTTTTGGAACAGAGGAGTAACAGGGTCAGACTATACTTTAAGAATATCCTTCAGCAGCTAAGCAGAGTGTGAATTGGAGAGGGAAGAGATCAAAAGCAGGGAAACCAATTAGAGGCCCTGGCTTTAATCCAAGTGAGAGGTGATAAGGGGCAAAACCAGGGTGGTGGCTCTGTTAGGAGAGCCAGAATAGATATGAGAGATAAGGAGATGCTATGGACAAGACTTGGCAACTAATTGCTTATGGGTGATAAAGGAAAGCGAAGAGTTAAGGATGGTTCCAAGGTTTTAAACCAGTTGATTAGAAGGAGAGTTTAGTTTATCATAGGAAAATTAGGAAGCAGAGTGGGTTTAGGGGGAAAGATAAAAGTTCCATTTTGGATAGGTTGAGTTTGAGATTCCTATGAAACAGGCTGTAGCTGTCCAAAAGGCAATTAGTGACATGAGCCTGGAGCTCAGAAATGAAATAAAGGCTGAATCATAGTTTGGGAGTCATCCACATAAGATAATTGAATTCAAGGGAAGAGAGTATATAAGAGAAAAGGGCCAAGGACTAAGTCTTGGGATATACCCATGCATAAGGGCATGGATAATTCAATGAAGAAGACTGTGAAGGATTAATCAGACAAATTAGCAAGAGAGCCAAGACAGAGTCATGTCAGAGAGAAAAGAATATTAAGGAAGAAAGAATAGGTGATGGATGATATCAGGCAGAGAGGTCAAGAACGGGGAAGACTGAGAAAATACCTTGATTTAGCATTTGAGGTCATTCATAAAATTTTGGCAATTTTACCTTGGAAACAATAGTTTTCATTGAGTGCCTTGGTCAGAAGCCAGACTGAAAGGGACTGAGAAGCACATGAGTTAGGAAGTAGAAATAATGAATGGAGACAGGCGTTTTTCCCCAAGGAGTTTAGTTATAAAAGGCAGGAAAGCTAAAGATTGATAGTTTGAGGGAATGGCAGGGTCAAATGAAGAATTTTGAAGGATGGAAGAGATCTGGGGATGTTTGCAGGCAACTGGGAAAAAGCCCATGAATAAAGAAAGATTGAAAAGGGGGGACTTGATCAAAGGGACAAATTCCTGCAAGATCCAGGAGGGAATAGAATTAAGGATATGGATAGGGAGATGACCTTGTCAAGAAGATTTGACTCATGATGGATGGATAGATAGATAGATAGATAGATGGATGGATGGTTGGATGGATGGATAGATAGATAGATAGATAGATGGATAGATAGATGGATAGACAGATATATGTATATATATAGATGGATGGATGGGTGGATGGATGGATGGATAGATAGATAGATAGATAATTTTTATTAAATGCTTACTATGCAGGATGCTTTCAGAGATGCCTGGAGAGACTTGCATGAATTGATGCTAAGTGAAATGAGCAGGAGATCATCATACATGGCAATAACAAGATTATATGATGATCAATTATGATGGACATGGCTCTCTTCAACAATGAGATGTTTCAAACCAGTTCCAATTGTTCAGTGATGAAGAAAGCCCAGAGAGAGGCCTGTGGGATCTGAGTGTGGACCACAACAAAGCATTTTCATGCTTTCTTTTGATGTTTGCTTGAATTTTGTTTTCCTTCTCAGGTTTTTTTTTCTTTCTAGATCCAATTTTTCTTGTGCATCATGACAACTGTATAAATATGTATACATATATGGGATTTATCATATATTTTAACATATTTAACATATATTGGACTACCTGCCATCAAGGGGAGGGGATGGGGGGAAGGAGGGGAAAATTTTGCAAGGGTCAATGTTGAGAAATTACCCATGAATATGTTTTGTGAATAAAAAGCTTTAAGAAAAATTTTTTAAAAATTAAATGCTTACTATGTACTAGCCACTGTGCTAAGTGCTAGGGATACAAACACAAAATAGTCACTACCCTCAAGGAGCTCACATTTTAGTGGGAGAAGACAGAAGGGAAGAGTACCTGAATAGGGGGCTGATGAGTATAGTTCAGAGAGTGAGTTCAACCACGAGTAACTCAGATATTCATAGGAGGAGAGAATAGGAAGTGTATGATTTTGAAGGAATCTAAAATATCACCCTGGGGGGAAGAGAAAACTGGCAGCAGGCAACAATTCTCTCAGCAAAGTATGAAGCAGTCTTCTGCCAAGAGGGAGGAACTTAGAGATTGGGGTGTATAATACCACCCGTATGTAGCTCAGTGCCCTTACCTGTAAAATGGGGATAATAATAGCATCTATTTACCATTTCTGCTGGGATTATGAAAAGTGGAGGAGGGAGTATTAGAGTTAGAGTCTCAGTCCTTGATCTTTCGTGTCCCCTCCATTTCTAGATGACCATGATGTCCTGTCTTTCTTGACCTTCAGCCTGAGCAAGCCAGCTCCAGAGGTAAAGTATGAATTGGGTCCCCTCTGTAGTTGTTGTTGGAGGAGTAGGGGAAATGAGCTTCTTAGCTCAAGCTGAGCAGTGAGTCTTTTCTTCTGGCCTCTGGCCCCCAGCTAGCTTCATCTGAAGGACTTGATGATCCCTGATGGAGGAACTGAAATGTCTGTCAACTGAACTAGGGAGTATGACTTTATGCTGAGTAGAGAAACTAGGCTGACGAGAATCATTCATATAGAGAGTAGCTTTCCCAGCAGTCCAGAACTCCCTGAACTCAGGGAGACTGATCACAAGGTGTGAGTGTGCCCTGACTCCATTCTCACTCTTGGGAAAGAGCAGCCTCCTGGGCTCCTCTGGGAGTGTTCTCTTCTAGAGTTCTGTTTCTTCCCCTTTCTCCCTGTCTCTTCCAGCATGGTTGGGAACTTTATGACCAAGGCTGCTGCTAATGCATGATTTCCCACCACATGACATCAGGCAATTCTCAATGGGCTCGGTCCTGCCCCTTCATCCTGCCTCCATCCAATTCTCTCCCCAGGCTCCCCACTATGTCATTCCTGAGTCTGAGCAGCAGAGGCTCAAGCATCAGCTGCAGGATTTGCAGAAGAAGCTGAAACACCAGAAGGAAACTTCTCCAAAGCCAGACTTGGCCAAATCCTCCTATGGTAAGAGTCACTCGACTCAACTCATCCACTCCCAGACCCAGAGAAAAGATGGTGGTATAATAGATGGCTGAATTTGTAGTCAGAGGGCTTGAATCCAAATCCCAAGATTTCCACTTATTATCTAAGTAATCTTGGGCAAGTCACCTCACCTTACCTCACCATGTGCTGCTCACATATCTGCTCATTAACCTGAGCTAAAATGTAGTCCTATTCCCTCCTGGGCCACTTGACCATAACCCAGAGAAGGGATTGAGGGGGGAAGGTGTTGGGAGCAGAGACAGCCACGAACCCCAGGGTGAGATCAGGAAATTTGACTTCCTCTGACTTGGGACTATGAACAAGTCAATCCATCTCAGAAGGCAGGTCACCAGGGACTCAGACCACATGACTTCCTTCACTCCCCACTCCCACAAGTACTTCCCAGCTGACTCCTCCTGTACTCTTCCTACCCAGAAGAAGGGTACCTTGACCTAGAGCCAACTCTCAAGAAGCACAGCCAGGTCCTGAAGGAGCTACAGGACCTCTCAGGGAAGGTGACTCAGACTGTGGGACAGTGGAGGGATCAAATACAGTCCCTGAGATACTTGGACAAGAAGAAGCAGGTGATTGGTGGCGCCCCGGCAAGCGGCTGGGTGAGTGACTGCCCCCAACAGGCACCCCAACTTACTTCCCCATGGGAAAAAGGTGGGGAGGATTTAAAAGAGTCTTTATACCTCTTGGTAGCCAGGGGGCGACCTCTGAGAAGATGCAAGAGTGGAGAATTATCAGAGACAAAAAAGAAGAGAAAGGAAAGGATTAATTTATAGGATTTTGCAATAATAATGACGATGCTGTTAATGATAGTGATGCTCTAGGGAATGGAGAAATGACTCAGACTTTACATTTATAGCTCGTTTTACAATTTACAAAATGATTCCTTCCCTCTTGTAATCTTGTGGGTTAGGCCATGACAAATTGTTAGTCTTATTTTATAGATAAGGAAACTGATGAGGTGATGTGATGCAAGGGGGTAGGGGAGCACTAGAAAGGAACTGGAAGGCTTGAGTTCAAATTCCTACTGTTCTGCCACTGTCATTTGGGGCAAATCACTCAATCTCTCTCTGAATTTTGGTTTCCTCATCTGGAAAATGAGGGGGATGAAGGAGAAGACTTTATCTAAAGTGACTTCCACTTCTAAATCCTGTGGTGATTCCTAGAGATTCAGAGAGGTTAAGCAGCATCCCCCGAGACACAGTACCAGAATCCATTTCTCTGGACTCCAAATTAAATGATCTTCCCATTCACTATCCCTTACAGAGTAGAAGGAGAGTAAGATTATCAAATGGGGGCAGCGAGATGGTGCAGTGGATAGAGCAGCAGCCCTGAAGTCAGGAGGACCTGAGTTCAGATCTGGTCTCAGATACTTAACATTTCCTAGCTGGGCAAGTCACTTCATCCCAATTGCCTCAACAAAAATAAATAAATAAATAAAATAAAAAAGACTATCAAATAAAAAGAGCTGCTGAGTGGCGCCATTATTGATAGGCCAGGAGTCAAGAAGACCTGAGATCAAATGCAGTCACAGACATTTACTAGCTATATGACCCCGAGCAAGCCTCCATTTAGCTCAGTGCCCTTAACTGTAAAATGGGGATAATAATAGCATCTATTTACCATGGTTGTTATGAGGATCAAGTAAGAAATATGAATAGTGCTTTGAGAACCTTAAAGTGCTGTGTAAATGCCAGTTATTAAAAGCAGGAATAGATTCTTGCAGAGGCAGTAAAATAAATGCATTTGTGAATGGATTTAGCCAGGGCTGGGAGAGGCCACTGGTGCTTGTGAGGGACTAAAAATGCCCATTACTTGGGCTCAGGCTTACGGTCTGATGACAGGAATAGAATTGGGGCTAATTCACACACCACTTTGCATGTGATTGGCATTTCACCTGATTAATGCCCAGATGCCCAGAAATCCTCCCAGCCCTAGCTTCTTTCATCTGCCAATGTCAAGCCCACAGCAAATCCTTGGCTGTCAAAACCAGTATACCAAGCCTGGGAAAAGGAATGGACAGGCGGGCTCTGTTCAGGTGTGCCCAGCTGGGTTTGATTTTCAAGAGTAGAGCTGGGGGATTGTGAGTTTTGCTTAGCTCTGATGGCAGATGACTTTAAGCTTCATAATCCCTTGAGCTAAAGCTGCTTATGCTGGGGGTGATTGGTAGAAGAAAAAGATCTAAAGGGAGGAGGCTGGGTTTGGGGTGGGGCAAGAGTGGGGAAAAGACCCTAAAAATCTTTCTCTTGGTAGGGGAGGGGGAGTTAGTTGGAGAATCCTCTGAGCAATCCTGAGATGAGGGTCACTGAATGCTGCAGGTCTGATCTCCAGGCCCCCCAAAACTGCAGCATAGAGGGGGCGGTTTGGTTTCCAAGGTCACACAGTTAGGCAGGAGCCTTGGAATAGCTCACCGAGGCTAAGACCAGGGCTCTTTCCCAGGGTGTGATGGGGCAGGCCATCGGCCACGAGGCTCTAGTCTGTCTAAATTAAGCCCAGAGAGGTCCATATAGTCATGTATTCTACATGGCTATTATCCTGAGGAGTGAGCTGTCTAAACAATGGACTGCTCAGACTCCTATCAGCAAGGGTAAAACACTGTGGAGGAAGCAGAGAAATGAGCAGAAACAGTCCCCATTCTCAGGGTGCCCCTGGAATGATAGGGACGGTACAACCTATTCTCATAACAGCTTATATATGTTCTCATTTGAGCCACTCAATAATCCTATAAAATGAGTATTATTATTTTCATTTCACAAATGAGGAAACTGAGGAACTCAGAGATGAAATGGCTTCCTAAGAAGTAGGAGAATTGGGACTCAAACCAAGGTCTCCTAATTCTGAGTGTAAGGGTCTTTCCATCACATAGCGCTTTCATATATTCAAGGAGCTTGCAAGTGACTGGATCACACAAACAAGGTTAACTGGGGAAGACTTCCTGGAGATGAGCTCGGAGCAGAGTTTTGAGAGAATGATTTGGGACTCCAAGGGTTCAGTTGGCTATGACTGGCTGGGATGTGGTCCCAGAGAAAGGGTCATCCCTCACCCCCAGACCATTTCCCTGAATGCCCCACCCTGGGACTCTTGCAGAATTCTGCCTCTATAAGGATCCTGCTCCGTGGGCAACAGATTTTGCTTCAGAACGTGCAGGAGATGAGGTAAGTGCAGCCCCCCACTCCAGCAGGAAGGAAGCCCTACTCTCTGCAGAAAGGGATGGAACTGCTGACCACACAGCATGATCTGGGGGCTTCTGGCATGGCCCCTGGTCAAAACACTCACTGCCATTTGATATTCTAACAGAAGGGCTTCGTTCTTTTGGGTTGAGTCACATCTCTTTGGGAAGGGTCACGTATGAAAGTTATCAGTTATTAATAGCACAGCGTGAATGAGATTATCAGAACCTTTCTGATAATGGGGGTGACTGGAAATTTTGATGTGAGCTAGACAGAGAGGAGCAAATTTGGAACCTAGGATAAACCAGATCAGGGTGGGGGCGGGAAGAGGAGAGGAGAGAAAGGAAGCCCTACATAAGGTCCCTGGGATGTCTTCATTTCTCTCCTGCCTCCGCCCAAGCACTTAATTAGAGAGCAAGAGGAGGGTGACCACTGATAAGAGGAAGAGTATGGAAAGGGATGTATCCAGAGGGACAGACCCTGGAAGTCAATAACTTTGGCTGCTGAGATGCTGAAGGGGAAGTTCTTTCCCACTGACTTCTTGGTAGAATGATTTGGACAGAGACACAAAAAGAAACACAGAGATAGGTAGAGACACAGAGAGAGATAGACAGAGACAGAGTCTGACAGACAGACAGACAGTCAGACAGACGGACAGAAACAAAGAGACACAGAAAGAGACAGAGACAGAGACAGAAAGACACAGAGAGAGTCAGTCAGACAGACAGACAGACAGAAACAGAGACACAGAAAGAGAGAGGGAGGGAGGGAGAAGGAGACAGGGAGAGGGAGACAGAAAGACAGAGAGAGAGAGAGAGACAGATAGACAGAGGGAATTAGGGGAATGCTTCAGCTAAGAGGAAGGCCCTTGGGCATCATGGGAAGCAGAGGGCACAGATGCAGGAAGGAAGGCTCGTAGCCTGGCAAAGTTGGAGCAGAGAGTTCGATCCATCCTGGTCCAACCTTATTCTTCCTACCAAGTCAGCTGTGTATATAAGCAAAGTTGGCAGTATGCCCCAAAAACCTCAGTATAATTTTAAGCTATTAAAGCTAATTGTTTTATGTTAAAGCTAATAGCTATTTAATTAAACTTAAAATTTCACTAGGACTTTGGGGCATCCCTTATAAGGAGTAATGGGAAAGGAACTACCTCCAGACTTCTCCTTTATTCACTTGTGACTTTTTCTGAAATTCCTACTATCAGAATCTTTCCTCTGGATCAGGTCAGCACATCGCAGGAAGAACCCAGTGAAAATATAAATATGAGAAAGAACGGTGGGTTCTTAACAAGGTAACTGAATTGTCTATTACTTATTTCTCCCATGTATACACCTGAATCTGGCTTATGTAAAACCCGAGTTTAAGTCGTTATTGATGAAAACATAGGAAGGGAAGAGGTAGGCTTTTTCAGCTGGGTTTCCTTAGCAGAATTACATATATGCAGCCAGGCCTCTGGCAGCTATCAGAAATAGGAGATCCTGCTTGTTTATGGTCCTCCTTAAATAAGGTGAAGCCTCCACTACACAAAGTACATTAGCATGAAGCAAGCTTCTTTAATAGCTTCGGTGGAGGAAATAATTCTTCAGCTATATACTGCCCAAAGCACTGACATCAAATGAGGTATCGACCAAGAGGATGTGGGCACTGAAGGCATCTGTGAGTGTCTGGAAAGCATCATTGACAGCCAGGTGATCCAAATGGTCTTCTCCACTCGTAATGTTTCCATTCTGGTGAGTCCCAGTCAGAGAGAGAAAGAAAGAGAGAACAGAGAGACAGACAGAGACAGAGACAGAGACAGAGAGAGAGAGAAGAGACAGAGAGAGAGAGAGAGAGTCAGAGAGGCAGAGAGAAAGACAGAGACAGAGATACAGAGACAGAGATACAGAGACAGAGAGAGATACAGAGACAGAGAGAGAGAAGAGACAGAGAGACAGAGAGAGAGGCAGAGAGACAGAGACAGAGACAGAGAGAGATACAGAGACAGAGAGAGATACAGAGACAGAGAGAGACAGAGACACAGAAAGACAGAGAGAGAGACACAGAGAGAGAGGCAGAGAGACACAGACACAGAGACACAGACAGACAGACCAGCAGATTGACAGAAACAGTCAGACAGACAGAAACAGAGAGACACAGAAAAAGAGAGGAGAGAGAGGAGAAAGAGAAAGAGAGGGAGGGAGAAAGAAAGGGAGGAAGGGAGAAGAAGAAGAGAGAGGGAGACAGAGAGACACAGAGATAGAGACACAGAGAGAGACAGAGAGTCAGACAGACAGACAGACAGAAACAGAGAGACACAGAGAAAGAGAGAGGGAGGGAGGGAGGGAGGGAAAGAGAGGGAGACAGAGGAGAAGAGAGAGAGAGAGAGAGCAGAGAGGGAAGGGGGAGAGAGAGACAGAGACAGAGAATAAAGTAGATGGAGAGCTCATAGTAATAACTATCCTCAAATATGCAGCTGGATGGGCAGCCTATACTTGCACCAATTGGGCAGCATTACAAAGCCTCTTCCTCACAGCCCTGTGAGATCTGGCTGCAAATGCACTATGAGCCCGACAGCCATTTTTACTTTAGAGAAGGGACCAAACTCAAAAAAAAAGTGGTTTCTGGGGTTCTATCAGATGGTAGAGGTGAAAACTAATCCTTTTCCTCCCCTACTTCCAGGGGAAAACTTGGCCAAAGTGGCCAGGCTGGCCAGTTGCAGAGGCAGCTTCTCAGTGGTCTGACTCCTCCCTCCCTGCCTCATGCACCACATGGCTTTGGTCAGAGGATCAATGATCCTCCAGTTACCTCTGATCTAGGTTTAGTCTGTCTAAGGAGATCATGGTCTCCTTGGGAAAAAAGGAGTGTGGGAGAAGATGGAGGGAAGGAGAAACCTCCAGGAGAGCCTAGCCCAGAAGGGCAGACTTGATTAGGGAGCACAAATGGGAGTCCTGGGTCCCCTGGGCTGGGGATGGGCTCTCAGTGTCCTGAGGCAGGGCTTTCAGTGACATGTTTCCCCTGCCCTCTGCCTCCTGCCTTCTATATGAGATCCCTTTCTGTTGGTCTCTTCCCCTGCACCCAGTTTGGGGAGGGGTCTCCTCTCTCCCCATTCTTCACTTGGCAGCAGCATGAAAGGCGAGGAGAGCGTGTTCCGACCTCCCTCCCAGAGGATACATGTGCCCAATCATGTGTACTTCCTCCACCCATGTCCCTTCCCAAGCTGCCTCCTGGCCTGATTCCAGGTAAGCCTCCTGCTCCCCAGAGCTCCTCGGCTGAACTGGGTATCTGGCAGCTGGGATCCCTGAGTGGGGAGGAGGGCACAATGGGATTTATAGCCACACACGGCAATCTCCCACCCCAAAACATGGAACCGACTGCTTCCCTGTGGGCAGGTGAGTGGGTACTCTCCCCCCATCCCCCAGATCTAGCGAGAGAAGTCCTACAAGGGTCTGGGCTTGGCAGCGAGGCCCAGAACAGAGGGATTCCCTAAGCCAGGCTCTGAGGCCTGAGGGTCTTTAGGGGAAATGTCAGTCTGACTCTGCTCTTCTTTCCCTCCTCCTTGCCTATGTGTGGCAGGCCAGGAGGGAGGGGGGCAGTGTGCGGGTAGGCAGTACGTGCCAGATGGCACAGGGGAAGCCTGGTAAAAGGAGAGGGAGGAGGGAGAAGGATACAGCCCAGGTTTGGGGGAAGGGCACACCAGTCCAGGTGGGATGAGGTAGGTACTGAGCACAGGATGGGGGAGAGGCGGGATATCCAGGCCCTAGGAAAAGTCTTCACCCAAAACCAAGCTTCCCTAGGGGCCGGTGAGAAAATAGGGAGAAGGAGGTGCAGGGTGGAGTATCTGGGAGCATGTCTCCTCTGGTCAAACAGTTACTAAGTGCATGAAACAAGATTGAAATACAGACTGCACGTCCAATTCTCTTGCCTTGGACTGCACTTAAATCTGTCTCTCAAGAGCTTAGTTATCAAAACAGGGGCACAAGATTGAAGCTGAGCTTCTGATCATAGAATCATTGCTCCCAAATGACTTGGAGCAAAAGCAGCAGTGGGGCTGAGGCTGCAGATCTGGGCTAAATGACCCTACTTATAGGGACATCAGGCAATGTGGGATTTTATTATTCTGGCTTCTTGAATTTCTCTTGAGTTAAAAAAAATTAAATATAAATTTAAACTCAATTTTTGAAAATTATACTTTGTTTTTCCTTTATCTGTATATCCCGATATATCTCCTTCCTTTCCCCTCCCAGAGAGTCATTCCTTAAGGATGAAAAAGAGGAAAGATAATTTCAGTAAGAATTAATTGACATTTCAGTCAAATGCAATATTATTTGTAGTATTTCATACCCATAGTCCCTCACCTTCTCATACCTTTTCTTTGGATCTAATCTCAGTCATTATGATTTCACAGCATTTAATTTTCTTGGAGTGATTCTTCAATAGATCAGAAATTCTTCCCCTAACTCACATTTGGAGACATAAGCTGTATAACTCATATTGGAAGACATAGTCCATATAACTCCCATTTCAGGATATAACCCATATAATGCATTGGTGTGGCCAAGAGCATTGTCCTGAAAAGGGATGGTCAGTCATGTTTGATTACTTGTTACCTTATTTGAAGTTTTTTGGGCAAAGAAATAGGAGTAGTTTGCTGCTTCCTTCTCCAGTATATTTTACAGATGAGGAAACTGAGGCAAGCAGGGTTAAGGACTTGCCCAGACTAGAAAGTGTCTGAGACAGCATTTGAACTCAGGAAGATGAGTCTAAGCCCAGAGCCTGGTGCACTATGGCACCACCTAGTTGCCCCCAGGGGTACTAGAAGTGCCAATCTTTGTTGTTTTTTTTTTTTTTTTGCTGAGACAATTGGGGTTAAGTGACTTGCCCAGGGTCACACAGCTAGGAAATGTTAAGTGTCTGAGGCTAGATTTGAACTCAGGTCCTCCTGACTTCAGGGCTGGTGCTCTATCCACTGCTCCACCTAGCTGCTCCGAGGTGCCAGTTTTAAAATGCATATCACCAGCTTGGCCTGAGGAGAATGGATTTTTTTTTTTTGATCACTGATAACTTTCAGATAATAGAAGAGTTGCAATATGAATTGGAGAAGAGGAAGCAGAAGTGGATAAAAGATGAGTTTTGCAGATCCAATGTGGTGCAATGGAAAAGGCACAAGATTTGGAGTCAGGGGTCCTGGGAGCAATCCCCTGCTCCACTACTTACTGCTTTGTGACTTTGAGTCAATCACTTCCTCTCTGGGTCTCAGTTTCCTAATCTGTAAAACAAGACTGATGACTTCGTAAAGCCTTTCCCAGGAATTCCCTGGAATGAAGCTGGAGTCAGGAGAGATAGCTTATCTTAACTAGCCCCTAGGTGGCGCCATAGTGGATACTCATCTTCCTGAGTTCAAATCCCACCTCAGATACTAGCTGTGAAACTGTGGGCAACTCCCTTCACCCCGTTTGCCTCAGCCCTTCATCTGTAAAAATACTGGAGAAGGAAAAAGCAAAGCACCCCAGTATTTCTGTCTAAAAAACCCCCCCAAAACCTCAGATGGAGTCGCAAAGAGTAGGACATGACTAAAAATCAGCTTAGCAACAATAATGACTGATGGCAAGTTATTTGTTTTCTTTGAGCTTCAAGTTCCTCCTCATAGAATGAAGCTGGATCTCCATTTTAGACCATCTGTGATTTTAAGGCTGAGAACCTACTCCCCCCGTCACTGAAGCTTTGGAGTCACTGTGAAACCTCTCTATCCATCCCACTCCCCTTCTCTATGGAGATGGCCTGGGAATAAGATCTGCCTCCTCTCCTTTCTTTTTCCCACTGGATACAGGGCTGCTGCTGCCCGCATCACCTCCAAGGCTACAGCTTTCTACCTGCCTGTGGGCACAGAGCATCACTTCCAGGAGCTGCATCAGACTTTGGCCCTACTACAAAGAGACGTAGAAAGTTTGCTCCACCTGCCAGTGAGAACAGGGTCCACAGGGTGGGGTGGGGATGGGGAACAGGGCCTGGGATGGAACTTGGATTGCCCCCTCTCCCTTCTCTAACTCTCCCCATCACACTTTCCCGATCCAAATTCTCTGAGAATATTAGTGGATGCATAGAACCAGCCTTCTCCCACTTCTTTCCTGTCTGGTTCTGTCTTTCTTCCTGTTTGTTTGTGTGTGTGTGTGTGTGTGTGTGTGTGTGTGTGTGTGTGTATTTCTGTCTATCTGTATTCACTGTGTTTGTGGGTATCTGTATTCCTTCCTGACTTCATCTATTGGCCCTATGTGTTACTTTCTCCTCGGTTCTAACCTGTTTCTGAACGTATGCACAGTGCTTTTCCTCCCTTTCACCCTCAGTCTTTGTTGACCTTTTTTCTGTAGGATCTGAGGATCTAGTTCCACTTCTTTGCATACTTTCTCTGCCTCATATTGCATCTATTTTCTCATCTCTGGAGATTCTTCTGTTTATTTCTCCCTCTTCCTGTCTTCCTCTCTCGCTCTACCTCTATATGTCTCTGTCTCCCTCTCTCCTAATCTTTTCTCCCTCTAGTTATCTCCCATTTCTCTGTCTCATTCTGTCTCTGTCTCTCTCTGCCTCTGTCTCTGTCTCTGTCTCTCTCTGTCTCTCTCTCTCTCTCTTTCTCCCTCTTTATCACACACACACACACACACACACACACACACACACACACACACACATCTGTCTCTGTCTCTTTCAATCCATATCTCTCCCTTTCTATTTCTTTTTGTCTCAGTCTCACTGAGATTCCTCCACTTTGCCCTCTGGCTTCCTTTTTCTCTCTTCTTCTCTTTCTCTGTCTCACTCTTTATTTTCTCCTTCATATTCCCAGGTCCCCAAGCTATCTGCAGTCACTCAGATGAAGCCCTACTTCTCCCATAGACACCAGAGACTGGCAAGAAGGCTTTTTACCTGGTCATGATCAGATTTTTGGAAAGGGATTGAATTTGCCTCAGATTTGGGATAGGACTTCCCAAGCCATGGAGGCAGGAACCCTTCTTTGCCCCTACTTCTGGATCCTTAATAAAGAACTGAGAATAAATTTTCAAATTCTCCCCTTACAGAAACATGCAGCCAAGGGCTCCTGTCCCCATGCTGGGCCACGGAGGGTCCTGTGTCTGTCCCGTGGCATCTTTCTGCTCTTTCTCCTGTTCCAAACTGGCTGTGTCTTTTACTGTCTGCTCTTCAGGTGGGTGATAATGACTCCTGTTTCTACAGGGCAGACTCTTCTTCAGGAAAACTAAACTCTATGAATCTTTAAAAAACCCTTTTGAAATCAGGCATTGTACAAATAGGGATTTTGAGACCCAGTCAGTAACTTGTCCAAACTTACATAAAACTCTTAATTCTCAAGGTATTTTCTAACAGACAAAAATGGACTTAATTCTAGGGATACGAAAAAAGGGTCTCAAGAAGCTCACACAATTAATGGAAGAGACAATATTTAAATATCCATGCCCAAGCAAGCAACACACAGGATAAATTGGGAGATAGTCTGAGAGGGAAGGAACTAGCATTCAAAGGGATCAAGATAAGCTTCTAGTACAAAGTGGGATTTTAGCTGGGACTTGAAGGAAGCCAAGAGGCTCAGATGGGATGGGAAAATGTGCCAGGCATGAGAGCAAAGATAAACAAAGTAAAGATGTTCCAAATCTAGAGATGGAGCGCAAGACCCAGAAGGAGGACGGTATCACTGGATTTCAGAATCAGAATTAGGTTAAGAAGACTGGAAAAGTAGGAAGCAGCCTTCTTGTGAAGGAGAGCGAATAAGCATTTATTAAGCACCTACCACGTGGCACACACTGTGCTAAGCATTTTGCAAGTATATTATTTGATGTCTAAAAAGGATTTTATATTTGATTCTAGAGGGAATAGGAAGTTTATTGAATGGGGAGCAGGGTAGGGGAGGTATGGGACACTATGGTTAGACCACAAGGGGAACTATATAGTAGAAACTATACCCTTCTTTTTATAGCTTTTTATTTTTCCAAATACATGTAAAAACGGTTTTCAACATTCATTTCTGCAAAACTTTGGGTAACAAATTTTTCTCCCTCTTTTCCCTTCCACCTCCACCTTTGGACAGCAAACAATCCAATATAGGTTAAAAATTACATCATTCTTTTGGCCCAATTGAGGTGCTCATGATTTAACAAGCCATAGATTCATAGAATCGTGTTATTGTTGTTCAGTCATTCAATCCTGTTCAATTCTTCATGATCCCATGAACTATATAACATGCCAGTATTCTCCATGGGGTTTTCTTGGCAAAGATACTGCAGTGGTTTGTCATTTCTTCTCCAGGGACTTATTGAGGGTCATACAGCTGGAAAGTGTCGGAGGCTATATTTAAATTCATGTCTTCCTGACTCTGGGCCCAGCTTTCCATCCATTGAGCAACCTAGCTGCCTCTTCACGGAATCATGGATTCTCAGAACTTTAAGGCACCTTAAAGGTCTTCTCATCCAGTTTTCAGTTGAGACAGGCACCTCCTCCTAAATCCCCTCAGAGAAGCAGTCAGTCATCACACCTTCTCTTGAATATCTCTAGTGACAGGGAACTCACTACCCAACCAGGTAGTCCATTCCGATTTATGATATATCTAGGTCTAGATTAGATCAAACAAAAAAAATTCCCATGGAGTAGTCTCATTATTCAAATGAGCACTGCCACATTTCCCTTGTGCTGAGACCAATGCTCATAATTTTCTATAATTATAACTTCAAATAGTGAGAATTCAAATATATTCTACCACTTCGAGGAATTAATTATTCACATTAATTGAGACCTCATTACAGTTCTACCCTTGATGAGTATTTCCTTTGTAAACTAGCTCTTTACTCGAGTTGTCTCTCAAAAAGCCCCTAAGTTTCTGGTCTCCATGCTAATTAAACTCTCCAGTTCCCTAAACCAGTCTTTGTATGGTGTGGTCTCTAGTTCTCACATCATCCTGACTGTTCTCCTTTGACCCTCGATTCTCAGAGGGTCTTCCTGAATAGGTTTTCTCCCAAATTGGGGAAAGGCTATGTTTGCAAGAAATGGGAATACAGAAAGTCACAGGAATGCAAAAAACCCCAATTTCTGAAGCATTTTAAACTATTGGTTCCAATTAGACAGTGAAAGAGCACAGACAGATTCTTAATATACACTGATTTTTTTTTTCATTATATGAGAGTAAGGTGAGGACATGGCAGCATCTCCAAACTCATCCCTGCTCTCAGATGAGTTCAGTGAGATTAAGCTCAGGTCAACAAATATTTGCCGAGTGTCTGCGTGCCCAGCCCTGTCTTTGTGCTTGAGAGAGGCAGGAAGAGGAGGAAGACACAGATCTTGTTCTTAGGAAGTTCTAAAGCTGGCTTGAGATGGGATCAAAAGGGGATTAGACTTGGAATCTGATCTGTGTGCCTACTGTGTAACCTTGGTCAAATGTTTTCCGAACCTCAGTTTCCTCATCTGTACAATAAGAATAATGATACTTGTGCTTTATGCCATTGCTATGCTTTGTCAACTGTAAAGGATGTGAGGTTTAAATTGGGCCTTGGAAAGGGGGAGAAAAGTCAGAGGCCATCTGAGAGCTTTCCATTCCACAATCAAAGATAGAGACACAGAAATAAGCATTTTATGTGCCAAGCAGAATGAGCCCCTTCTTTGTTCTCTCCACAGTTGGATGATGATGCATGTTGGGATGAAAAATAAGATGGGATATATTAGCTCAAAACAGTTTGGGCAAGGGCCTTGAATGTCATTCTTGGGGAGAAGAAACTGGATTGGTGTGTTAGACAATAAAGAGTAGTTGTGGGTTCCCCAACAGGAAAATGGTATGTGAATAAAATTGTTCATTGAGGTAGAAAAGGGTCTCTGGGGTGTGTAGGACAGATGGGGGCTTCATGGATTTAGAACTGGGTTGGAACAGATCTAGAACTGAATGAACTCAATGGCCATTGAGTCCAATGTGGTTTGGAGTGCAGCCAGCCAGAGTAATTTCTCTTTTTATGTTCCATCTTTGTTCACAGGTGGGAGACTGACAGGAACCTCAGGGGATGCTTTTCCAAGAGTTCCCTTGTCATGGCCCTTGGCTCAAAACAGCTGTTTGGGAGCCTCAGCAGAGCACCAAGAAAGGACTCCCTGACCCCAACAACCTGCCCCTAAACTTCCCACCTCAGTCAAACAGGCAAAAGTCCCTGATTTGGCTAGGTATGCTCTAGCCTTTCTTTCAATATGTTCTCCCTCCTTACTGTTTTCTTCCTGGGCATGTTTCCTTGGAAGACTAATTCAGGATGAACCCTCTGCTACATTAAAAGCATCTGGTGTTTTTTTTTCCTTCCTTTGCCTCTCCTCCATCTATCACCCTTCTTTCCTGTAGCATCTTCCTTGCTGTGGTCTGATTATCACTGAAGGCTGTCACCACCTCTCAGTGGCTGCTTTGCCAAATGTGACCTGAGGCTATCAACAATAGGAGAGATGGGCGAAAAGAGATGGAGGAGAATGACTTTCCAGAAAAATAGTCTGCTCTGTGCATTTAACTCTTAGACCCTTGGAAAGAGGGAGAAATATAGATATTGACAACTCTGATTAAGGATGAGACCCTAGAAATTCCCCCAAGCCATGATCCTACCAAATGAACAGAAATGACCAACCAAGAAGCATAGAACAGAGCTGCAGTCCATTAAAAAAAATCTTCTTCTCTAGCTCAATCATTTAATAATAATAAATAATAACCATAGTTTGTCTGTGCACCATGACTTAAAATTTACCAAACACTATCATATTCCTTGTCTTATTGATATTTGAAGGAACCCTGACCAATATGCAGGGAAGAGATTTTTCTTCCATTTTGCAGATGAGGAAACAAGTCTAAGGAATATATTAATATGATCTTGTCACATAAGATCATAGATTTGGGACTAGAAAGGACCTTGGGGTAATCTAATCCAATCTGAAGTTAGCTTGCTATGATCCAGGGGCTAAATGACTTGCCCATGGTCACACAAATAGTACATGGCAGAGCTGGCATCTGAAGCAAGGTTCTCTCCAAGTCTAGATTCAGCCCTCTTTCCACTACAATTCAGTGCTTCAAATAAGGGAAGCAATATGCACAAGGTCATGTGAAGATCACATAACATCTCCCATTGTCTTGGTGTTTTACCAACCTTCTCCATCTCATCTGACCTGCAAAGTATCCCTGTGACACAGAAAGGGGAGAGATCATTACACCCATTTTATTGGGGATATTTGAGATTCAGAGGGAGAAATGATTTGTCCACAGTCAAGGTTATCCAAGTGATGCATGGACTAAACATAGAGAATCTAGACTAGAACCCTAACTTCCTGACTCCTGGGATGTTTCTCTTGGGAGTATATTGTCTTATCAACTTGCCTCCCATTATTCAGTGCACTGCTATTATCTTAGAAACATGGCTCTTTGTTTTTATGCGGGGGGGGGGGAGGGGTATATATGGATACATTTTGTTTTTATGCTGTTGATGTTTCCTAAGAAACACCTGATTAACCCTTCCTACAAAGCATGATTTCTTGACAACAGTTAATCAATTGTTAATAGAAGAGAGTCTTGTGTCCTTGAGTTGGCAGGGATACCAACTTTGATCATTTTTGGCAAGTGTTTTGGGTGCCTTGCCTGGCTAACTTTATTGGAGGCACATCTCCATATGAACTGTCTGGGGCCAAAATGGACCTTGACAGATAATGAAATTTAACTCCCTGTCTCCTTATACAATTATGCCCAAGACATCCCAAAGCAGCTAGGTGGTACAGTGGATAGAGCACTGGACCTCGAGTCAGAAAGATTCGAGTTCAAATCCAACTTTCACACTTATGTGATCGTAGGCATGTTATTCAACCCTGTTTGCCTCAGTTTACTTATTTGTAAAATGAACTAGAGAAGGAAATGGCAATCCACTTCAATATCTCTGCCAAGATGCCCTCAAATGAGGTCACAAAGAGTCTGCCATAATTGAAATGAGTGAATAAAACATTCCAAACAAACAAGTGAAAGAACATTTGAATAAAATACAGCATGACACAGTAATGATAGAACCTGGGTTGATATCAAAGGACCAAGGTTTAAGTCTAGCTCCGCTCTTTACTTGTTGACTTTGAACAAGTCATCTTACTTCTCTGAGGTCTGAGATGAGATCTCCTCATCTGTAAAAATGGCGTAGGGCTTAGGAGTTGGTTGCCTAAGGTCTTTTATAAATCTATAATCACATGAAAAAAGCAACCTCTTTTTTTCTGTGACTGGTTCTAGTGTTTGGAACCTGGCAAGAAGTCCTTTTTCTCTATTTATCTATAATCCTTATGGTTCAATTCTTATTTCCTGCTCTGCCATCATCCGTATAGCCAGATGTTAATAGGGTTCTAGAGAGTTGAGAGAGCAGCATTGGGATAATAATGGGGAAGTGAGTCCTTTTGCAGAGCAGCTGGTGGAGAAAAAGATTGGTAGAAACTATGCTGGATAACAATTAGATCTTCTTGATCCTTCCGGTTACTGACCCTGCCTCGTTCTCACTTTGCTACTCTGTTAAGGTTCCTGTCTATCACCACCCTATTCTAAGGGGCTAGGGAAAAGGGGATTTAAAAAAAAGTGTCAGAATTAGTAAAATCTGGGCTGGGTTTGTGCTCTATGAACTCTGACCTGAGCTGTGAGCTCTGGATTTGGCAGGAAATCTAAACTCTGACGCTCTCCTAGGCTTGCAGCTGGGCTGGGTTGAACTCTGCAAGCTCTGTCCTCTCCCCTAATAACCACACTCCCAAATGAGTGATATCTGGACTGGGCTGGATGAAGTACTGAGATTCTGGATTGGACTGTGGGCTGGACTCTAAGTGTTTGATTCAACACACCTTTATTAAGCATCTGCTGTATGCAGAGTAGTGTTCTAGGCAGAGGAAAGAAAAATTTTAAAGTTTATTTAAGATGTAGTCTTTGTTCTCATTCATGAAACTTCTAGTCATATGGCACATATACAACTATAATATAATATAATATAATTTATGGCAAGTAAGTGAGAGTGCAGACAAAATGCTATCAAAATCAGGGGAAGGGTGGGAAGCTTATTTGTCAATGCAGCAATTAAGGAAACTTCATGTAGGAAATCTTTTTTTTTTTTTTTTACTGTCAAGAGTTTTTTTTCCCCAACATTTATTTTTTATAAGATTTCAAGTTCCAAATTTTCCCCTCCCCCCAGGACAACAAGTAATATGATATAGGTTATACATGTGCAATCATGTAAAACATATTGTAGAAATGTCATTTGAAATGAGCTTTAAAGGCTTATGACCTTTGGGCTCCAGGCTGGTTGAAGTTATGAGTCATGTTCTAGGCTGAGGTCTGTAGGTTCAACTTCACTCTGGTCTGTGAGTTCTGTGATTTAGATTCTGAGCCAGAATGAGCATTGTATTGTGAACTCTAGCCTGGACTTGACCTCTGTACTGAGTTGGATCCCAGGCTCTGGGTTGAACTTTGGGCTAGGTGAACCTCACCTAAAGAACTGATGTCTCAGCTCCACTTGCCTCTGATATATCCTCTCTTCTGATAGCCCTCATATTTCCCATTAGTCAATGAATTAAGGATGTGAAGTTCATCTAATCTAATCCTCACACTTAAGAGGAGAGGGAATTTGAGTCGTCTAGAGGGGAAATGGGGCAGTTAGGTAATATGGTGGATAGAGTGCTTAGCCTTCTGAGTTAAAATCTGGCTTTAGGCACTGTGTGACTTTGGACAAATCAGTCAACTCTGCTTGCCTCAGTTTCCTTATCTGTAAAATGAACTGGAGAAGGAAATGGCAAACCACTTCAGTATCTTTGCCAAGAAAACTCTAAATGGAGTCACAAAGAGTCAGATGCAACTGAAAAATGAGTGAAAAACAAAGACAAAGGTGAAATGATTTGCCTGAGCTTATATAGGTATCTGACCCCTATCACATGACTCCAAATCTAAGATTCTTTCCACAGGTCAGAGACTCCTCTTCCACACACCTCTAACCCATTGGATACCCCACAGGCAGCCCTTAATCCACTGTCATTTAACTCCCTTGATGAAGCTTGGGGAGGGGGGGAGTGTCGGGGGAACAGAACATGTGGTCTGGTCGCGTCAGTCCAGTGAACGCCCCCTCATCCCTCTTTAAAGAACTGGAGAAAGCTGAGAGATAGGTTTGAGGACTGAAGGGAGGGGCTGACTCAGACACTGCTGGCCAAACTCGGTGGCAGCCCAAGCCTAACTCAGTTTAGGGGCTCGAGTCTAGCCGGGGTGGGAGCTGTCCACAGGGACGTAGTGCTGAAACTCTCTAGAGGCTGATAAGCAAGAACAGGAGAAAGGGTTGTAAGGGCTGGAGGGTTGAACGGAACTCCCCTTTCTCCGGAGTCCTCTCTCCTCAAAGATCCCCTGCTGTCACCCACTCCTGGTTAGGGGAGAGACATGGCGTTCATGGTGAAAACCATGGTGGGAGGCCAGCTGAAGAGCCTCGCTGGGGGCCTGGGGGGCGGCGAGGAGAAGGGTGAAGGGGACAAATCGGCGGCCGAAGCTCAAGGCATGACCCGGGAGGAGTATGAGGAATATCAGAAGCAACTGGTAGAGGAGAAGTGAGTAGGGGAATCTCCCTCTGGGTTTTAATCCCTTCTGTGTATCCATAGTATTTCCCCCTCCTTAGGGATTCCTGGCTTGTCTACTTTCAGGGTAACCCCCCACCCCAACCACCATTGGAAGATTCTATTCCCTTTTCCCATTGTCTGGGACAGAACCAGATTTCAGAGAGATGACTAGGGAATTCCTTCAAGATAAATCACCCCTAAGATCTAGGAGTCAGTTCCAGTTTGTCCCCAATCTCAGCCCCTCTTGGAAGAGCTAGAAAATCTGGGTTATTGAGAGTTAGTGAGTGAGGAGGCAACAAGAAAAAGTCTGGAGCCAGAGAAGGATGTGAGGGGAAGGGGGAATCAGGAGGTCCCTAATGTATTTCTGATGAAACACATAATCCCTTAATCCGATTCTTATCCTCAGTGGATTGGGTATCCCAACAGGCTATCTGGGAACTGAGGGCTCAGGGATGAGCATCAGGGACAAGGGAGTCAGGAAGAGAGATAGACTGATAGAGATTTACACAGACATAGAAACAGAGACAAAGACACAGTGCCATTCAGCAGGAATGGAAAGACTAAACCAAACAGGCATGAAAAAGACCAGAACAGAAACAGGACTGAGTCATCCAGACACTCTTATATCCAACTGTACTCTAGAGGAGCCATATGGAGACCCATTGGGAAAAGTTGATATAGGATTCTATTGAAGTGGGGAGTGAGAAGCAAAAAGCTTCTGGGGAAGCAATATCTTCTTTGCCTCTTCACTCCATCTCTCTCCCTTTCCCTCTCCCTCTTCTTTCCCCTGTCCTTGTCCCTGTCCCTGTCCCTGTCCCCCTCCCTCTCTCTCTCTCTCTCTCTTTCTCTCTCCCTCTCTCTCCCTCTCCTTCTCCCCTCTCCCTTTCCTCTCCCTTTCCCTCTCCTTTTCCCTCTCCTTCTCCCCTCCCTCTCTCTCTCTCTTTCTCTCCCTCCCTCTCTCTCTCTCTTCCTTTCTCTCTCTCTCTCTTCCTTTCTTTCTCTCTCTCTCTCTTCTCTCTCTCTTCCTTTCTCTCTCTCTCTCTTCTCTCTCTCTTCCTTTCTCTCTCTCTCTTCTCTCTCTCTTTCTCTCTCTCTTCCTTTCTCTTCCTTTCTCTCTCTTCTCTCTCTTCTCTCTCCTCTCTCTCTCTCTCTCTCTCTCTCTCTCTCTCTCTCTCTCTCTCTCTCTCTCTCTCTTTCTCTCTCTCTCTCTCTCTCTCTCTCTCTCTCTCTCTCTCACACACACACACACACACACACACACACACACACACACACACCTGTTCCCCTAAAAAGGGGTAATGATGATCATAAAGAAGCTGAGAGAGATATCCAAGGAAAAAAGGTTAGAGATAGCAGAATTATGCCCTGTAAACCTGCTCTTCTCATTAATTCTGCCCTGCTCCAGAAAGCAAGCCTGTCCCCTTCTGCAGTAAATCAGCTTCCTGGCCACTTTCCCATAGGACCACAAAATTTAGTATTGGAAGGATCTCAAGAGATCCCTCTGGTTCAATTCTTCCATTTAAAAAAAATGTGGAAACTGAGGTTTAGAGTCAGGAAGTGATTTTCTTGAGGTCAGAGAAGGAGGAAACTACTACTTACCAGGATACAACCCAGCTTTTCCAACTCCAAATTCTGTAATTTTCCTCCTATATCCATTTGCCATCACAATGGAATTCAACAAACATTTATTAAGCACCTGTTAGGTGAGGTCTGGTGTGCTACCCAGTGGGAATACTTTCACGTTTCTATAGATCTATGATGTAATCTGTGTGGGCACATACTGCACTGGTGCAGATCCGGAGCTATCCAAGCTTTCTCATCCTGTGCTGTTCTTATTCATGTCCTTCCAAAAACCCTCCACAGAGGATCTCCTCATTACACTGGAGCCTTTCTCTAAATCTCTTCAAGTTTTGTGGATGCTGGTGTATCACTCAAATGCCCATTTGTTGTCGCTCACTTTTTATACATGTGGCCACCTTCCTTCTCTGATCACATGCATCCTTGTCCATATCTTTTAGGATACTTATGGAATCATAGAATTATAGACTGAAAGCTGGAAGGGATGTGTTCATGTAATTCAACATGCTCACTTTACAGAGGAGAGAGTAAAGACC
>JAJPUD010001189.1:418817-436833 GCA_023553655.1 Myrmecobius fasciatus | reverse complement strand
TAACTTTTTGAGCATAGCTCCAAATTGTTCTCCAGAATGGCTGTATCCGTTCACAGCTCCACCAACAATGCATCAGTGTCCCAGCCCTCCCACAACCCCTCCAACATTCATCATTAACTAATAAAAGCTATTTTTAAAAAAATGTTCACAAACCCCAGGTTAAGAACCTCATGTAGTAGAGGAAGAGGTTCAAGGCCCTTCAGTAACCCTGGGCTCCTTCTCCTCTGATACTGCCCTGCACATAAGACTGACCTCTTCACCCCATGTCGTCTGACTCCTGGTCTCTGATCTACAGGATGGAACGAGATGCACAGTTCACACAAAGGAAGGCAGAAAGGGCTACCCTTCGCAGCCACTTCAGAGACAAGTATCGACTGCCCAAGGTGAGCTGTCCACTTCCCACCCCCCACTAGTCTCCTTGTCTTTTAGCCTGGATGCTAAACCTCCCTCTCTGTATAGGTTCTGGGGCTTTGGTGAAGGCTGGCTTAGGCCTCCTGGAATAGTGTCCCCTCAGAATCATTCCCCACACCAAATTTGCAGAGATTGAGCTGAAAATATTGAATTCTCTTAGGGCTATGAGGGACCCATCTTCTCTTTCCTGTCTCCTCCTTAGCATCGCACACAGTGGGTCATTAACATTTATTGAATGAATGAAGGATTCCAGGGAGAATAAAATCTCTGATGGACAAAGATTGTTGTCCTTCTTAACCTTTTTAATTATCCACCCCATCCCATCTTCCCCAAAACTAGCCGAACTCCAGGACCAAATATTTGGGAGCTCAGTCCTCTTCTGCCCTTCCCAAAATCTTTCAGAATATTAATGCTGAAAGAACCTTAGGTATCATTTTATTAAATGAAAAAAATAAAGGCTTGTCCAGGGAAAATGTTGTGTCTAAGGTCTCATGGCTTAAAAAAGCAAGGCAGAGACACCAACCTAGGTATCTTGACCCAAGTCCAATGTTCTTTTCATGGAACTACTCCCAGAGACATACCCTATTGCTGTTTCCTGTACCAGAACATCCTAATATCTTATGGCCTTCTATCCTCAGCATGAAAAAAGAAATAAAATGTTTTGAGATCATACCAAAGTCTCACAGTGTGTTCTAATGGTCATGTTGACATATTGGGAAGCCAAGGGCTCAATATATAGTTTTCTGCCTCTTTTTCCAAATTTTATGTCTTTATTTTGGTGAGACAATTGGGGCTACACTGCTAGCCCAAGGTCACACTGCTAGTGAACTTGAACTCAGGTCCTTCTGACTCCAGGGTTGGTGCTCTCTCCACCAGACCACTAGCTGTTCATTCTTAATGAATCTGCATCTTATCTGTCCTGATCCTTGTAGTAAGAACAAGAATAGAAGCATTCAATACTAAGTTAGCATGTCAGCATGACATACCCATTGATACCCATAGAAAGGAAATCTGGAGATCAATTAGCAAAATATTAGCTTAGCAGCTATATGTCTAGCTCTGCAGTGATTCCATAGAAAAGATTAGCTGACCCAGGCTCTGCCCTCAAGAAATTATGTATAATTTGGGAAAGAAGATTCAAAATTGGGAAATTAGGTAGCAGTATGCTTTTACAAGGCAGGATTGGGACCAGAGCTTATAATACCACAGGCAGCCATTGTGTAGGCAGTTAGGTAGTGAAGTGGAGGGAAAGATTACTGCACCTGAAATCAGGAAGCCCTAAGTATAAATCCTTCCTCAGACACTTACCAGTTGTGTGATCCTGGGCAAGTCATTTAATTTCTTAGATCCTGGGCAAGTCATTTAATTTCTTATATACCTCAGTTTCCTGATCTGTAAAATAATCAAAGGATCTACCTCCCAGAATTATTGTGAAGATCATATGGGATGTGTGTAAACTGCTTCACAAATCTTAAATCTCTTAAATGCTAGTTATTATTCTTAAATAGAAGTGGGAGAGGTCTCTGTCGACTGAAGTAGTGAACTAAGTCTTGGAGAGTGGAACTTGAGTAGAGCTTTGAATAAAGGGAGAATTCCTATTTATTGTCTGGACTCATGTTACTGCCCCCTTCATCAGTCCTTTCTCCCTTCTCATTCATCTCTTCCCAACAGAATGAGACAGATGACAACCAGATCCAGATGGCTGGGGGTGACGTGGAGCTGCCCAAGGAGCTGGCCAAGATGATTGAAGAGGACAATGAGGAGGAAGAAGAGAAGGCTTCAGTTATTGGACAGTTGACCAGCATCCCCAACCTGGACCTCGGTTCCATCAAGGACAAGGCACAGGCTACTTTGGGAGAATTAAAGCAATCAGCTGAAAAGTGCCACATCATGTGACCCTCCCATCCTGTCCTCAGCCCCCCAAGACTGTCAGTCTGCCCAGCCCTGCCTTGGTGTGATCTGTAGGGATGGAGTGGCTAGGACAGGAATGGCTGGAGGTTGGGAGACCCAGCTGGCAGGGAGGGTATCTGTAGAACAGTATCACTCCCCTGGGGTCCAGGGAGGGCTCCCCTCCTGGTGACCCATATTCTGTCTCTGAGTCCTTATTTCTCCAGGGTCTTCCTCCATCCTAGCAAAGAGTCTGCCTTCTGGTCTCCACTGACCCCCTCCCCAATATCCCTTATCTAATCCCTTATCTAGAGGATGGTTATAATGGGGCTATTCTGGTAGCAAAGCCCCTCTTCCTCAGTCAAGTGTGGGGCTGACATTTAAGGACTAGGGAGAACAGGAAATTTTCCTAACCCACCTTCACACACACACACACACACACACACACACACACACACACACACACAGATACACCCTGCAAATCCATACACACTATCACAATAAATACACTATCACAAACACAAAACCAAACACACACATACACACTAATACACATTGGCCAAGGCATAGATCTTCATGTTGACACACAGACCTTAGTACCCAGAGGCCATTGTACATATCAGTAGTACAAACCTTGACTTGTAGACTCTACCTTGGGACATGGAACCAGAAAGAATGGTGGGAGAGCGGGAGAGGGAGAGGGACTGACATGCAGGACTCCAGGCTTCTTTCCCTGTTATTGCTGCACATCTCTGAGTAGTCCATCGCCTCCTCCCCATTCTGTGCCTTGAAAGTAGGAAGGATTCCACCCACTCTTCAAGGTCCAAGTCAAGTCCCGCTTCCTTCAGAAATGATCTGACTGCCCTAATCTGTATTGATCCTTCTCTGAACAAGCCCCCAAATATTCAAGGCACAAACCATTTGTGTGCCTTCCTCCCCACCCCCAATTCCACAAGAAGCATCCAAGTGAGTCAATGCTTGGGTACCAGTCCCAGAAGTCTTTCCCTTTATTGGGAAGTTCGGTCTTTTGGGGGTCTCACATTTTGATGGCTTTACCATCTCAGCCTTTGGGAAATCCTTTTTTTTTCTTTTTTTTCCTGCGCTCTCTGTTTGCCTAACTGAAGTTTGATTTTAGTGGGGATTGAAGGGATGGTGAGCCAATGGGAGTCCCCTAAGAGTGGGTTAGGACAGTGTCTACCTAGCCAGTTCACTTGATGTCCTCAGCCTTCTCTCGGTCACACGCATACTTGCACATTTCCAAACACTCTCCATTCTTACCAGGATCATTCCTTCTGGAGCTCTCAAAGCATCCCCACACTTAGGACTTAATCCACCTTGCCTCTGCCCAGCCCATTGGGTGAGACTGAGGAGTATTTCCCTCTTTCTCATTTTCCAGGTGAGATAATTGAGGTTCTAGAGGAAGGGAAGAAAGGATTCCCCTCTCCATCCCAGCTTTGGGACCAGACCTCAGCCCAGATGACCCTAGAAAACCTAAGTTTTTCCAGTTCCCAGTCAGAGTTTCAAAGTCAAGTTTTCGTGTGGTTTCTTGGGTATAGGGGGCAATAGCTGAAATAAGCTGGGCTCTGTTCTTTCTGGCCAAAGTCCCTAATCCTAATGTCTTCCCTTCCTCCAGTAGAAAGCCTTTTGGATTTTATAACTCAAAACTCAGCTGTTTAGTTTAATGAAGAATAAAATCTCGGCCCACATCACATGACTCTTTTCTTGTATTCTAACAGATGTCCCCACACCAGCCACCTTGTCCAATCATGCTTCTCTCCTCAGTAGAATCAGTCCAAAAGTTCTGCCCTCACAAGAACTTTCCCAGACACACATGGCAAAGCGATGGAGAAGTCTTCAAAGACAAATTTAAATAAAAACAAATAAAACTTGTTTTATTCTGCAATTACACGTACATAAGGAGATATCTTAGAAATGTAAGTCTCCCACCAAACACAGAAACAGACCAGAAACAGAGGTTTCTCTCCTGATTTTGAGACATTTTGAAAAACAAACTGTTCAAATGTTCAAATGAAATAATATCTTCAAAGTACTATAGAAGATGAACTAATGTTGTCATCTTCATCGAGCTGATCATAGATTCAGACCCTAGACCTTGTATTTAGCCCCTTTGTAGAGAGAGGCTCCAGGGTCACCCGGGGACAAGTGATCTCCTCCCCCGTGTGCTCAATCTTGGACTTCAGGACAGAAGGCTTAGTTGGGGATGTGGGGGAGCCGGGGATGCAGAGCTGAGCTCAATTCTGCCTTGGGCGCCAAAGGCCCTGACGTCTGCAGCTGCTCCCTGAGGTGGGAGTTCAGTCATCGGAACCCTGCCTGTGAGGGGCTTCCACATGATGAAACGTGACAGATTTGTGTCTTTCACTTCAGTGATTTTCTGTTGTTTTTTTTTTTTAATTAGAAATACAGGAATATAAGAAATACATACAAGCATACATAAATACTCTGATTTTTAAAATCAGAGTATCTGTGTCTGCTTATATGTATTGGGAAGGAGGGAGTTAAGAGAGAATTGTGGTGATTCTTGGGTGTATTATATACACATACACCCTATCAGCCATGCAACTAATCCCAGTGGGCTTCCTAGAGGAGGAAACATTTCAGTAATTAATTTGGAACGGGATGCTGCCCTGTAAGAGGAAGCGGGTTTTATAGGGGCATGAAGAAGAATGGCTGAGGAAGCTCTGGGAGAATAATAGTAGCTAGCATTTATGTGATGCTTTAAGGTTTGTGTAGCACTTTGCATATTTATTCCTTTTAAAAGGGGGAAGAGTAAGGTAGATATAGGCTCCAGCAGTCTTTGGAAGGAGTCAGAGGAACTTCCTCAGATCCCGAGGTTGCCCTCTCTCCCTCCCCTCTTTCACAAACCTATCTCCAGCAGCAAGAAGACATGCAACCCCTCCTCCTTTCCATCTGCCTCACCAGGAGCCTGGGGGGCTGATTGACCTAAAAGCCAAATACTGTAAAATCTCCTGGAAAGGAAGAGATCTTTGAGATATTCTACTTCAACTCCTTCACTTTACAAAAAAGGAAACTGAGACCCAGAGACAAGAAGGCATTTGTCCAAGTCCAGTTGGTCAATGTTAGGGTAGGATGGTCATGTCTCCTCTGGCCACCAGGAGTTCCCTAAGGGTCTTCTGCTGGCCTTTCAGGGAAGGAAGGAGGCAGGCAGAGCTTCAAGGGGATGGCTGTGATAGAGTGAGAAAGAGAAAGAGAGACAGACAGACAGAGACAGAGACAGACAGAGATAGAGATAGACAGAGACAGAGATAGAAGGAGAGGAAGAAGCAACAGGGGAATTCCTAACAGAGATGGCAAGGTGAGAGGAAGGACATGCAGGACAGAGGCAAGAAGTGAAGAGAGTTTTAGGGTGCCTATGGACTTCCTATTTTCTTTCTTTCTTTTCCATCTCTCTCCTCAAAACCATTCCTTCTATCTGTTCTTTCAATAGGTCTTTGCCCAGAATTCTCCATCTCTTTGTTGATTTCTCCAATCATTTCTTTTCTCCCCCTTATCCCATTACAAGTCTCTAGATCTATCCTGACACATCCATCTCAGAAAAGGGGGGCCTTTGTTGTCAGCCAATCAGAAGTATTAATTTGAAGGAGACATAATTCCTACTTGCATGAAGCTTACAATGTAATAGAATTGAGGAGTTTAGGAAGAAGGACGGACCCTAATAGAGAGAATGGAGTACTTGGAGTCAAAAAGAGTACAATTTGTCAATTTGTCCCAGACTTGGTCATTGAATGACTCTATGAATCTCTCAGTGCCTCAGTTCCCTCAAATGTAAAAAGCAGATGATAATAGCACCTATATCCCAAGGCTGTTGTGAGACTCAAATAAGATAATGGATGTAAAGTGCTTTGACAACTTTAAAGTGCTATGTATATATATATATATATATATGCTGTTGTTATAATTATTATTTCACTAACACAGGAAATCATCAGTACAGATTGTCTCCTCAGGAGAAGCCTTTATAGGGAATAGAATGGTTAAATGATTTTGTCAGGATCACAGGTCAGTATGTGCCCTGGAACCTAAGCCTTTCTGGTCAGCTCTATCCACTATGTCACACTGCCTCGCACAGAACATACGCAAGTAAATTATTATACCAAAGGGTCTGAGTACAGAGGAGAACTGCAAATAACCTACATGTGTGTGTGTGTCTGTGTGTGTGTCTGTGTGTGTGTGTGTCTGTGTGTGTAGTTGGAGAGCGCTTATTGACTTGGAAGCTTCCCAGAGAAGGTGATATTTGCATTGGGCTTTAAAGGCTGGATAGACCTGCTCTCCTTCCTCACCCTCCCCTCTGATTCCTCATCTCCTGTTAAGACTCAGCAGCAGCTTCTTCCGAGAACCCTTTGCTGAATCCCTCTGCTGACAAGGTTTTATCCCTCTTCCAATATTCCTGTAGAACTTATACTCTCTTTTCTCTCCTGCCCTGTATTCTATTTATCTGTGAACATACTTCTTTCTCCCTAAGGGGTGGCTAACTGGATAGAGGGCTAGACTCGGGGTGAGGAAAATCTGTGTTCAAATCCTCCCTCAGAGATTTAGCAGCTGTGTGATCCTGGGCAAATCCCAACCGCTCTGTGCCTCAGTTTCCCCATATTTAAATGAAGCAGTTAAGCCCAACATCCTCAAAGGATCAATTCTAGCTTTAAAATCTCTGGTCTCTGGAATAGTCACTCCTGGGGGGGGCAGGAGTTGTCCCTTTATTTTTAATTGGTCTGCACACCTTTGCAGGCTTAGAACAGTGTCTGGCTCACAGCTCTCAGCACTTAATCTTGGGTGACCTCCACTAGGAAGCACCCTCCCCCCCTCTGGTTCATGGAGCTTTCATCCATCTAGCTAGAGCAGAAACAATTTCGCCCAGGGAGGGCCAGCTTAGAGGCCAAGTGACATTCTCCCAAGGTCATCCAGCCAAGCAAAGGCAGGAAAAGAAGCCCGAGTCTGGGGCTATTTCATCCAGCCCAGATAGGGAGGCAAGAGCAGACCAGTGAACCAGAGCATTTCCTCGGGGTTTTAGCCATCCAAGCTCCGAGCTGCTCCAGGCCTCCCCCCCACCCCCCACTGCCAACTCCCAGCACCCCTCCAGCAGCCAGATGGTTCCCTCCCAGCCAGCTGACAGTCCAGTCGCCTCAGGGTCTGGTGACATTTGGAGAATGTGTTCTCTGTCTGAGCTCTCGGGGCCTCCATCTGCACCCCCTTCTCCCCCAGGGCTGGCTGGACTCTCAAGGGGAAACCACAGACTTCTTTGGACATTCTGCTTTCAAATGGAAAAGTCAAAACCCAGAGGGAAGGAGAGAATGGGCTGGAAAACCAGGGTGATAAAGCAAGGAGAGGTAGGAAAACAGACTGATAATATAGGAGTTCAAGCTGACCTACATCCCTCTAGCAGTCCTTCCCTCAAGGATCCTTCAAGAAACAGGGGTTCAGCCTCCATGAAGCCCAACTCCCACATTCAACAGCTGCAGCATCTGCTCACACCATAGTATGGCACCTTATGCAACCAGAGAAAAAATACAGGAATTTCATCAATTTAAATATATTGATAAAGACTGGGGCTGGACCTGAGATTTCACTGGCAAAGGGAATTCCCAGGTGAGAAAAATCCCTCTTCCAAAACAAGTTGGCACCTTCTCAGTACTTACAATTTTAGAGAATAGCCTGAGACAGTTCCCTTTGGTCTTATGAAGAAGAGAGCCATCTACAACCCAAAGGGAGGATTGTGGGAACTGAGTGTGGATCACAACATAGAATATTTTTGTTGTTTGCTTGCATTTTGTTTTCTTTCTCATTTTTTTTTCTTTTTTGACCTGATTTTTCTTGTGCAATATGATAATTGTGAAAATATGTATAGAAGAATTGCACATGTTTAACATATATTGGATTATTTGCCATCTAGAGGAGGGGGTGAGGGGAAGGCAGGGAAAAAATTTGCAACACAAGGTTTTGTAAGGGTGAATGTTGAAAATTATCCATTATCCATTTTCATGCTCTAGATTGATGTTTGCTTGCAGTGTGTTTCCTTTATCTGATTTTTCTTTCTTGTAGATATGATTTTTCTTGCACAACAATGATAAGTGTGGAAATATGTATACATATATTCGATTTGTCAAGTATTTTATGATAATTAACTTGTAGTGGACTTCCTGACATCTAGGGGAGGGGAGGGGACTGGGGGTAAAATTTGTAATGGAAAGCTTTGTAAAGATCAATGCTGAGGAACTACCCATACATATGTTATGGAAATTAAAAAAAAGAAAAGAAAGAAAGAAAATTATCTGTTATCCTGCCATCTAGGGGAGGGGTAAGGGGTAGGAGGGAAAAATTTGTAACAGAAAACTTAGTAAGGATTAATATTGAAGAATTACCCATACATATGTTCTGCAAATAAAAAGTTTTAATAATAAAAAGAAAGAAAATTATCCGTGCATATGTTTTGAAAATAAAAAGCTTTTAAAAAATAATATTTGTTTTTTAAGAGGCACATAGCACAGTGTCTGGCCCATAGTAGTGCTATATAAAATCTCTAAATAAAAAATGCTTTATGAAATGGCAAAAAAAGAGAGAAAAAATAGTCTGAGAACGGATAGGTTTTATTAACTTCTCAGGGTCACCTAAGCAATATTATCAGCAAGACATGAACTTAGGTGATGGCTCAAATATTTTAAAATTGAAAATAAAAAATATAATTTATGAATTTTGGATGGAGGGGGAGGGTGGTCAGAGGCAGCTTTACCAAAATCTTATCTGGAGTATTTGCCATTTCTGCTATCATGAAGAAATTCTCAGCCAAAGTGAGTTTCACTCATATGACTCCTAAGGTCCTTCTAAGAACTATAAATTTCTAGGACAAAATGTTCTAAAAATGGAATTAATAACTTTCCCTACTTTGAAAACTGCTCATCCCAATATCTATATTTTGTTAGGCAAGGCTGTTCTCCCAGTCTCCAGCAACATCACCTTGAAGTCATCATTGTCTTCCTTCTGTGATATTTTATTGCATCCTCCTTTTTTTTCATACTGTTTAATTGACCTGTTTTCTACCTTCTAGACTGATCTTACCACTTTCATCACTTCACTCAACAATCTACAAACATATATTTATTAAGCCATTACTATGTGCCAGCCACTGAGGCTACTAAAACAAAAATGGAAAAAATTCTTGCTGTTAAGAAGCTTCTATTCTACAAGGGTTAAGAATATTATACAACACTGCCAAAGCAAAACAAAAACAAACCTTCCTACTACATCCTTCCTAATCCCTACTCAAAAATTATCAAGGACTCCCCATTACCTCCTGAGTAATATGTGAAGTCCCTCTACAACTAGAGACCAAACTACTTGCCCTGTCATTTTATACTACTCCCTTTCTCCTATTTTGTTGTTGGTCCTTCATTTTTAAAGAGGAGCAATGAATCATGGGGTAATGTCTTAACTTGAGTTCAAACTGGATTTAAGGAAGGTAGAATTGCACAAAGTCATCAGCCTCAATCTGTCTTTCTGAGTCATCCAAGTCCAGTGGCAAGACAAAAGTTAAGATAGCTGGCAGTGGCCGGAGATGCAATGGATGATCTTAGCATCTCTGATGTCTAACCAACCTCTAGGCAGTCCACAATCCCTGCCATTGGAACAAATTGTTCTCATTTGCTCATTCCTCCAGAAGTCTTTGAATTGCTGATGGGTTTCAGGGCTATTGATTATCATCAACCTGATTTAGTTCATCTGCCAAGATGATTTTTACCAAATTTGAGCATCACCTATGGCTTCCCTGGGTTTGGTTTGGGTCAAACTGTCAATTTTTCTCCCTGTCCTTTCCTTTGCCTACTTGGGACAGCTAAGAGGCATAGTGAATGGAGTGCTATGGTTGGAGTCAAAAAGACTCATTTTTCTTTCTTTTTTTTTTTTTTTTGCTAAGGCAATTGGGGTTAAGTGACTTGCCCAGGGTCACACAGCTGTTATGTGAAAAGACTCATTTTTCTAAATTCAGATCCAGCCTCAGACACTAACTGTGTGATCCTATGCAGGTCACTTGATGATCTGCTTCAGCTTCATCTGCCTCAGTTTCCTCATCTGTAAAATGGGGATAATAATAGCATCTACTTTCCAGGATTGTTGTGAGGCTCAAACGAGTTACTATATGGAAAGTCACTTTGCAAAACCTTAAAGCACCATATAAACGCTAGTTATCATCATTGTTATTGTATGCTATTGTATGAATCAGAAATTATATTGAATGTAGGGTCGTCGAGATCCAATTCTCAAATTCTGGATTGTGGGATCACAGAATCAGTCTGTTATTCAGACATTTATTAAGCACCTACTATGTACCAGATACTGAACTAAGTTTTAGGAATGTAAAAAAATGCAAAAAATAGCCCCTGCTTTTGAGAAATTCACAGTCTAATGGGGAGACATATAAAAAAGAGATACATATGTACTATTTCTACATAGTAGAAGAGAAGTCATTTTGATAGAGGAAGGTACCAGCAGCGGGAGTGAAGGAGGCAAGGAAGAACTGGGAAAGGTCCTATGCAGAAAGTAGGATATGAGTTGGGTCTTGAGGGAAGATAAGGACACTGAGCTGGGGGATGAAGGAGAACATTTCTGGAGTCAAGTTAAAGGCATGGAAATGGAAGGTCTTGAGTGAAGAAATGCCAAGAGATCAGTATCATGGAATTGTCCAGTGCTCAGAAGAGAAGAAGTGCAAGAAGACTAGAAAAGGAGGAAGAGCCCAATCTGCAATAGATTTTGACAGCCAGACAGAGGATTTGATTGTTGATCCTGGTGTCAGGGGGAGCTACTGGAATTTCTTGAGGAGGATGGCGTTGTGGTCAGACTTGGGTTTTAGGGAAAATCCCTTTGGCAGAAGAGTGTTGCAATAATCTAAGCAAGAGTTAATGTAGTGGTAACTGTGTGAGTGGAGAGAAGGGGGCACTGATCAAGGATGTTATGAAGGTAGAAATAACATTTGGAAATAGATTGGAGCTAGAAGGAACCTCAGGGGTCATCTCATCCAAGACCCTCTTGTATTTTTTTCCAAAAAGCTTAATTTTGAATTGGTTTATATATATATTTTACTTCTTCATCATCCTCATATGCAAATGGTCCCCTCTCCCTTCTCAGCAGAATGTTTTTAGTAAAGAGACTTAAATAAAGAGGAGCCTTATCCCAATCCCACTCTAGCTGACAAGTCAGGTTTCATCGGGATTAGCTATAGACTCTGCAATCTACTCATTTTACAGTCAAAAGAACCATGTTCCAGAGGCATGACACAAAGCCTCCAGTCACATAGCTAGCTAGTGGCCAAGCTGGTTTCAGAAACAGCTAACTTTCCATTTTTGCCCCATGCTGCTTTCTTGGGATGTCCAATTCTAGCACCATCAGCTCCATGATGTCTTCTCCACACAGGCCTTTTCCAAGACCTTTAATTTTCACTTACTTCACATTCTCTTGGATCATCACTACCTCATTCCTGTCCTTCCAGATCCTTTGCTGCCAAACTGGGAGCTAGATCTGTGTTTTAAAGATATATATATATATATCTTTATATATATTTATTATTATATATTATATTATATGTATTATATAATTATATACATTATACATATAATATATATGTTGTTATATATATTATATATAATATATATATATAATATATAATTAATTATAGATATATATATAGATATATATATATATAATTCTGTTCCCGGCACTTAGCCCAGGCCTTGCCTATGTAGTTGTTTGTTTGTTTCTTGAATTAAATGCTCTGCCACACACTGAGCACAACACATCTCACGCCCATGTATCTGCTTAGACTCTGGCTTCTCCCCAGCCTGAGGTCAGGTTTATAGACACAGGAATCTGTCTAGCACAAAGAATACTACAAAGATGGCACCCTAAAGCCTAGGGCTCACACACACACACACACACACACACACACACACACACACTACTTGTTATGGAGCTGTCCTCTCTGCAGAGTTTCAATGCAGGAGAAAACCACACAGACAAATATACATGGACATGTACACATGGCTACTCTCAACTGAGCCCTCACTGCAGCAAGGCAACGATTTTATACCTCCTTAATCTATTCATAGTATTCTACTCATCACAGCAGTTCTTCCAAACCTTTCTATCCCTCTTCAAACTTCCTATGGCTCTCCCTTCTCTCACCCTCTCAGCTGAGAATCATGCCTCATATTTTGATGAAAAAAACTGAGACCATTCACCATGAACTCCCTTTTCTCCTATTCTCATCTCATGCTTCTGCCCTCTCTTCCCTGCCCTTTCTTCCAATCCATCCCATCTTCTCCAACACAGTGCCCTCTTCGCCATCCTCATTCTTTTGCTAATCTCTAGTTGCTTATTGCCTACTGTCGGCTTCCATGCTGCCTACAAAAAGCCCATGTCTCCTTTATCCTTAAAAAAAACCCCTCATTTGATGATTCCATTTTCTATCCTTTTTCCCTTTCACAGCTAAACTCCCTGAGAAGGCAAGTCCAATCAAGGGTCTGCACTTCATTCCCTCTCACTCTGCAGTCTATGTTCCAACCCCATCATTTAAACTGCTCTCTGCAAAGTTATAAGTGATAGTTCAATCGCCAATGTCCTTTTCTTGGGCTTCTTCCTTTTTGTCCTTTCTGGATCATCATTTTCTCCTTGATATGATTTTCTCTCTAGATTTTTGCTGGATCTCCATCCAGGTCACACCCACTAGCCCTTGTCCCCCAAAAGCTCCCTCCTGTGCCTTCTTCTCTTCTCCCTCTAAATACTTTTACTTGAGTGTTTCATCAGTTTTCATGAATTAAATTATCCTATCTAGGCATATAATTTTCTTATCTATTTATCCAGTCCTAACCTCTCTCTTAGAGGCAGCTAGATGGTTTAGTGAATAGTACACTGATGGCCAGAAGTCAGAAAACCTGAGTTCAAATCTGACCTCAGAAGCTTACTAGCTGTGTGACCCTGGGCAAATCATAACCTTTATTTATCTTAAATCTACAGGAAATGACAAATCACTCTAGCCAAGGAAAAAACTGTCAAGAAAAGCCCATGGACACTATTAGAATACTATGGTTCACAGGAGACAAAGAGAACACAACTCAACAACAATAGCCTCTCTGCTCACCTCCAGCCTTACATCTGATTGTCCCATAGATATCTAAGGCTCAACATACCTAAAATGAACTTATCTTCCCTCCCCCTAAAGACTTCCCTCTCCTCAACTTCTCCATTAGTGCTGGGGCTACACCATCATCCCCTTCACAATTTAGGCATAATTCTAATCTCCTCACCCTCACTCGTTGCCCCCTATCCAATGTTGCCAAACTCTGTTCATTCTATCTTTAGGTGGAATATATATATATATATATATATATATATATATATGTTCTCCTTATGCTCCTTTCTCTCCTTGGACACTGTCACCACCTGGAGCAAGTTCTCATGACCTTATGCTAAGGATTCCAACTCTCTGCACATTGTTCAAATGCTAAGTGTTAAATTTTATGGAGAACTCATACAGGGCAAGCACTCAAAGGATGGTCAGAAAAAGCAATACAAGGACACTTTCAAGTTCCCTCTTAAGAACTTTAGAATTAATTGTATGACATGGGAGACACTGGCACAGGACTGCCCAGCATGGTGTGCCCTCATCAGAGAGAGTGCTGTGCTCTATGAGCAAAGCAGAATTAGTTAGCCCCAAATAAACATGAGATGCACAAAACTAGAGAAACTACCCCAAATGTTCATAGGGACTATTTGTGTCCAACCTTCGGCACAGCCTTCCCAGCTCATATTGATCTGATCAGCCACAGGTGGACAGCTGTAACTCAACAGCAGCATAGTGATGTCATTTGGGTCATCAACCTGGACCATAGCAATTGCTTCCTAATTGGTCTCCTGTTGAAGTGAGTTTCCCAAAGTACAAGTCTCACCATCTTATTTTTTAGTAAACTTTGGGGATTCCTTATTGCTTCCATAGTAAAATACAAAATCCTGCTTGATTTTGAAAAACCCTTCATAATTTGGCTTCTTCCTACACTTTTTTTTTCACCTGAGGCAATTGGGGTTAAGTGACTTGCTCAGGGTCACCCAGCTAGGATGTGTTAAGTGTCTGAGGTCAAATTTGAACTCAGCTCCTCCTGACTTCAAGGCTGGTGCTCTTAACCACTATGAAACCTGGCTGCCTCCCCTTCCTACACTTTCAAGATTTTTCTACTTTTTGTTCTTCACACAAGAGACACTCCCTCTCTTGACTTTGGGTATTGACAATGGCATTTCCTTCCTCATCTCTTTCTCCCTTGCTTCCCTGAAATTCGGGCTAAAATCTCACTTTTTATAAAGGTGACCTTCCTGAGCCGTCTATAATGCTAAGGCCTTTTCTCTGAAAGGAAAAAAAAACTTTTCCTGAATTTAGCTTGTTCTTTGTATCCCTAGTATTTAGCAAAGTGCCTAGTGCACACTCAAATTCTTGATTTGATGTATTACAAAATCTTTTAAAATTACATTTTTATTTTATTATAAATTATATTGTGATATACAAAATGTTACATGTTATATAAAATACAATTGTTACAGATATAAAACATTCTTGTATAAAAATCAAAATTATATTTGAAACCATGAACTTATGGCATTTGTTTTATGTGTTTATTAAATTGAACAAGATAATGTGGACTCAATCTTTTCCCTGTCAGGAAGAAATCCAAATGGCTATTAGCAAATATAACCAATTCCCAGACTATCTTGTTTGTATAGGATGATTGTAAGGAAGGAACTCTTTATCAAACTCCATTGTCCATCTCCCAACCTCTGGGTATCTTTAAAGGATCTTTTGAGATATTGATTAGCAGACTAGTCTGGGACCCGATCTGCCAGATCTTCTACATGGCTACTCTTTGATCTTCCCTCCAAGTTCCACTTCACTTCCCTGAAAAACCCCCAAGGCTGTATTTCCTCAATAAAACATCTGCTTATGTTTAATAATTTTTTTTTCAGGATTAAGCCCACTTTCTCTCAGTGCCTTCCCTTTAATGGCACCCTTTTTCTTTACTATAGTTAACTCTGGCTAGTTTGCTAAACTGGGCTATGGATCAGTCAGTGGCTTACTCCCACCTCAAGGAGTATTTTCTTTCTCTTGGTTAATAGTGAGTTCTCCTGGGGAACTTGTCTTTCCCTTTCTAACTATATGCTCCTCCAATTCCATTTCAAATTGACCACTTCTAAAGCCTATTTTATCTCTTTTGTCCGTAACCTCTTCTCTAAATAAAACTCCCTTTTGCCAAAAATGATCATTGTGAATGTCACATGTTTATTTCAAAATAGGCATTGCTACTCTGACCTCATCAAAGATAATAAACTCTTCCTTTCTTGTGTATTAAAAAAAAACTATACTTTTTTCTACATTTTGATCTTTTTCTGCTTTTCTTTTTCTGCATTTCTATCTTTTGCTGTTTTTCTTTTTCTGCATAAATAATTCCTCTGTACTCCCCATCCCCACAAATCCCTCCCTGTAACAAGTATAGTCCTTCCACAACCACCAAGATATAGGGCAAGCAGTTAATTTCAGCTGAGATTGACTCTCTCTGCAGACATCCGACTTCTGGTAGTCAGAGTGCTTTCAGATGTTTCAGGGGCTTTGGAATAAAGTTTGTGCAGGAAAAAAAAAAAAGATGGGTAGGATGGTAGCAGAAAGAAGAAAAGATTTGGAATTGAAGCAGGAGACAAATGGTTTGGGGCCAAAGAGAGAATAGGGTCGGGAAGGGAAAGGAGAAAAGGAGAAAGACTTAGAAATGAATAGTGGAGAGTTGAGGGTTGGGAGAGGAGAAGGCAGAAGAGGGGAGGGAAAGCTGGGGATGAGTAAAGGGAGGGCTGAATGCTAGGCAATGCCCACGATCTGAATCAGCAACTAGCCAGTAAAGTCCTCAGGATCTCCTGGATGACTTCCATCTATCCGTCCGTCAGTCTGTCTGTGCCTGCGGTAGGAGGAGTAGGGCTGATTTCCAGCCAAATAAAATCGTCCGAGAACTGAGTCAATTACCATGGAAGCGGCCATTCAGGACCATCAGCACTGGCGGCATATACTTCTGGAGTGTGTGTCAAGTGTGTGTGAATATGGATATGTGTACAAACATGTGCATGGGGTCTGGCGGTGGGCTGGGGGGGTGTCTTCGAGACTGTGTAGAATGGGGATCTGTAGAGGATTCTGAGCTCTGTTCCCCTCCTCCTTCCATTTTCCCCCTTCGCCTTCTTTTCCCCCTCAGCATTGTGAAGCCTCTAGGTCCGGGGGTGGCCCCCGCCTCATCCCCTCCCCACCCCCTCCCCCAGAAGGCCCAGACTGGCCTGGCAGGGTCCTTTCCATCTGAATGGTGGGGAGGGGGAGGGAACGCCACTCCGCCGCTGCTTCTCAAGTGCTCTTTGTGATGAGGGGGGGCCCAGGGCAGAAAGGCGCTTTTGACCGGAGGCAAGGCATGAACAATCTCGGGCCTCGGCTCCCCGCGGACCCCCGCGGGGACAAAGGGAGTGAACCCGGCCAGAAAATGCGATTCTATTCTCCCTGGCCGCTTTCAAACTCAAACCCTCCAACCGCCCGGCAGTCCTGCCCCGCCCCCTCGGCTATCCAGCCCCCTGCCTCCCGGGGCCTCACTCAGAGGAGGAGGCCACCCCCCCGGGAAAGAACCCTTCCAGGTTTCCCCACAAACACTGCTCCGTGCCTCAGTTTCCTCCAGCTCACACGCAACTTCCCGGCCTTCTCCAGAGATGCTCAGTGGGCTAGGAAGGGAATATGGAAGTGTCCTTGAGAAGGATAAGGAGGCTCCAGGCTGGAAACCAGGACTCTGGGGTCCCTCGCTGTTTCCGGGCACAGCTTCGGCTCCCACTCCCCATGTCCTTTCTCGGGGTTCCCTCCCCCCTTTCGTGGAAGGGTTCCCGGGAGTTGCGGTGTCTCGGGAGTCTCACCAGTCTCTGGGGGCAGCTACAGGGACCACACTGACTGTTCCCTCCTCCCGGCTGCACAGTCTCGGAGAGGGCCAGGGGGGCGGGGCGGGGAGGTGGGGGCCGTCTGCGAGGCCAGTCCCCTTGGCAGTAGGAGGGGAGAGGACCTGAACAATAGGCCCGGGGGCCGCCGGGCCCTGAATGCAGCACTGTCCCCACCCCCGGTCCAGCCGCGGGAAGGTGGGAGGCAGCGGGCGGGAGGAGGAGAAGGAGAAGCGGGGGATTTCTTACTAGGCGGCCGGGAGCGGGAAGGAGCTGAGCCCAACGGAAGGGCCCGGGACCCGGGAGCTGAGAGTCACCAACCAGGGCCAGAGCAAACCCCGGGGGAGACAGCCTGGGCCAGGGGACACAGGGAAGTCCTGGACATCCGGCAGCAGAAGGAAGCAGACTGGACGTAAGGGACAAGGAGATCCGGAGTTGACCCCCACGCGTCCCTCTCTCGGCCCGGAGTGGCCACAGCCTAAAGCAGACGTTCGGTGCCGCTGATTGGAGGAGCCCGGGTCCAGGCCTGCCTGCCGTCGGAACCGAGACCCTGGAGCGTGCAGCTCGCGGCGCCCCGTAAGCGTCCGGGGCTGGAGGTGGCCCCGGGAGCGCATGGCGGCGCCCCGGAGCCCACGGGGGCCATGAGGCCGCTGCTGGGCCGGAGGGACAGCGGCCGCTGGCCAGTGCTGCCGCCTCCGCTCCTGCTCCTGTT
>JAJPUD010001189.1:392619-408817 GCA_023553655.1 Myrmecobius fasciatus | reverse complement strand
GCGCGGCGCTCGGCAGCGCAGGCCCGGCCGCCGCTTCCTGGTTGCGGGCCTGGCTCCGCGCTGCCCCCAGCGCCGGCCGTGAGCAGTGCAGGACGGCGGTTCTCTGGGGCGCGCGGATCTCGGGACCATCCCTTTACACTCGGGGAAACTGAGGCCCCGCGGCCGGGCCACGGCTCTTCCCGTTGGATTGCCTGCGCCTCCCCAGACCTTCCCTTCTTTTTCCTGGGGAGGGGAGAGGTCACAGAAGAGTTGGGCCCCGGACCCCGCTCGGCCCTGGCCCCCCCTGGGATGGCCAATTTATTTGCCATCAAATAAAACGGCATTTCCGTTTCTATCCCCGGGAAGCAGTGTCCCCGAAGCTCAAATGCACGATGCTGAGGCGCTCCCCCTCTTTCAAAGGTTCCCGGAGCTCCCCAGCGCTTCCATCCGCCCCGCTCCTCTCAAAGTGGGAGGCAAATTCAGACCGAGTAGAGCATAATCCTGCAAAACGGGGGCCCGCTGTTTAAGTCTTTCTCTGGCTAGTTTCTAGCGGGGGAGATTGAAAGCATGGCCCCCTTTTCCTCGTCATTAACGATTACAGGAGGCTCGCAGGTGTGGTCGGTCTCGATCCTCTAGAGCTGGGCGCAGTCGTCCCCATTTCTCCTATGAGCAAAGCCAAATCGAGGTTGTAACTCGCCTGGGGCTCACTAGGACCTGTATTTGACTCATTCTTATGTCCTTTAAACTCCAATGCCTCCCTTGGGTACCTGGGCAGTCTCCTCTTCAAGCCACCCTTGAGCAATCTCCCCCGCCCCTTATCCCATCATTTTTAGGCTCCCAAAAACATTTGTACACCAGGAAAGATCCTTTTTTAATATCTGTATTTTTATTTAAAGCACAAAAGTTAGACATGACATATACATTTATACAGAGAGGAAAAAAATATATCTCGGGAATAAAAGTAGGAAATTGTCAAAATCTCATTCAATGCCACTATTGCTAGGTACGTTTGGGGCCAGAAGGGAATCAGGCAAAGGGCACTGAGGGTAGGGGTCTCTTTCACAAAGCCCAGACCAGCCCCCACTTGATTGGATTAGAGCAACCAGTCAGGAGGGACCACAAGTTCCTCCTTCCCTCCTCCCACTCCCTTCATCCCCGCCCCCCAGGACTGGCCTTAGTTTTGCTTCTGGAGCCAGGGGTGAAACACGGGCTCACCTGTCTCCCAGCTAAGCCTGGGAGGGCTGCACCCTGATCTAGAGCCCTGCTAAATTTTCTGGGAGAGAGGCTGAAGTTAGGTTCTTCTCAAGTCCAGAGCTCTATTGCAACAGAAAGGGTAGTGGGGGAGGGAAGCAAGGACAGAGAGCAAAGGGACCACAGCAGGAGGAGGGTCTGTAGGCTCAATGGGCCAATCAGCTGCCCACAGGCCCAAAGCCTCAGGATTAGGAAGAGAATGGATGCCCTGACTCCTCCTCTCCCCCCAACCCGCCAAGAGTCTGGAGCAAAGCCTCCTGAAGGGTCTTCAAGCATCTCTGCCATGGGGGATGGGGGGAACCCCAAGCTCTTCATTCTTGGGGGGAGGCATATGATTAGTAAGGCACTTGTTGCTCAAGGACAGGGATTCCAGTTCCCTTCCCAGGGCAGGGGTGGCCGCAGCCTGGCAGGGGCCAGAGATGGAGCTGCTCTCCTTTCTGGGCAATGAGTTAGTGTCCTGAACCCAGTCTTGCCGCCCTCCTTCGACAGGTTCTCTGAAGTCACAAATACACTGATTTTCTCAGCCGACAGGCAGTGGCAAAAGGGGGAATCCCCCTTAGTCCCTTCTCCACTGTAAAAATTGGGAACCACTGAGCGTCTTCCTGATGGCCACCTGTATGAGGGGATATCATGCTGGAATGGTGCCAGTGTCACCTGCCCTGCCCTGGATTCTCTTCCCAAGCCACAGAAATTTAAAAGCCCAGCCAGGGGCAACCTATCACAAACAAGGGGACCCCCACAGCCAAACCCCACTGCTTGAAGACATGAACTCCACCAAATTACTATCAACACAAAAGACAAGACAGACCTGGGCTACTTTTGTGTTTCGGGGTGTGTGTGGGTGTGTATATGTATATATAAAAAACTGACCCTCCCTCCCTGGCCCTCCAGGAGGGAAAGCCGGCTGCTGAGAAACATGGGATGGGCAGCAGGAGAGACCCATATCTGTCTCTTAGCTGGAACCGTTAAGTAAGCAAGGCACCCCAGAAGGTGCATCTCAGGAGGAGGCAGCAAGACGAATGAGGAAAAAGGGCTGGCAAAGATGGGGCTAATTTCCCTGGAACGCTCCTCGGGCAGCACCGGCTGCTGTGTTTCGGAAGGTCCTGCTGGCAAAGATGCCCTGGGAAAACTCCTCCTGGGCCTGCTGGAAGCTGGCGCCTGTGCGTCGGTATAGGGAGTGCACCTGAGGGAAAGAAAGCCAGAGAACCAGAGCGCATGGTGAGAGCTCTGCCCCAAGGATGGCCTTGCCATCTCTGCCAACTCTGCTCCTTCACCTCCTGAGGGCCCTCTCTCAGACCCCTTTTAACTGAGGATGTGAGGAGTGTAGGGATGAACAAAGGCTTGTCTTGTCGGGCTCCTCCCTCCCTCCTCCCCCTATCTCCCTTCTCCCCCTTGCCTCCTCCCCTCTTCCCCACCCTCTTTTTCTCCTCTTCCTCCTCCCCATCTTCTTCCTCTCATCTGAGAGCACAAGCCTTACCCGCTTGAGCAGGAAGAGGGAGAGCACAGCGCAGAGGGTGAAGAAGCCAGCCACCACCATCATGATGACGGAGACGGCGATGGGCGAGTCAGCCTTCACTGTGGACACAGCAGTGATCCAGCCACTGAAAAGGGGAGGGGGCAGTGAGCTGCTGGGCACTCGGAGCCCTCGGGGCCAGCCTCATCCCAGAGCCCAAAGGTGCTCCAACAAAGCAGGCCTCACCAGACAGGCCCTGACGGATCTGGAGCGAGGAGCCAGTGTTTTGACCATTGTTCAAGCAGAAGGAAATTGTTTCCCAGCAACTGGGCAAGGGGCCAGTCCTGGCCCTGGGCCCTCCCATGGTGGTTTTGAGTCTTCCCTGTGCTACCAGAGGCAGGTGTGTGCAATCTCACTTGGGGGTTCTTAACCTTGGGCCACAGAGATTTCTGGGATTTCCTGAATGTGTTTTTAAAAACCCAATCTGAAGGCTGCATTTCAATAGAATTGGTTTCCTTTGCAATCCCACGCATTTTGATACATTTAAGCATTCAGTTCAGAGGTGGGAAGCACAGGGCGGATGATGCTGAGTGACCTTGTGAGCCAAGTCAGAGAGAGGTCAAGATTCTGCCAGGACAGCCTCAGACTCCCCATTGTACTGAAAAAGCCCTTCTGGTGGGAAGCTACCCGTGAGCCTGGGAGGACCAAACTTCTTCCCATGGCCTGCAGTCTTCAAGGTCAGCCTGAAATTCTGCCTTGTCACTCTCCCCTGCCTTGGCTACACATGCCTCCTGGCTGTTCTACCTCCCAAATTCTGGCATTTGCCCTGACTCACCTCCATGCCCCCAAAACTCTCCCTCCCCAGCTCAGCCTCCCGGTTCCCCGGGTTTCCTTCAAGTCTCAGCAAAAATCCCACCTTCTCTCTTAGCAGCTTGGCACAGGGCCTGCACCCAGTGTTTAATAAATCTTTGTTAACTGGGAAAAAAAAATCACCTTCTATAAGAATCCTCTGCCAGTCCCTCTAAAGCTAGGAGTGCCTTCTCTCTGAGACTGCTTTCCATTTCTACAGCAAAGACGCAGAATGAAAGGACGTTCACACAGGTTACATGTAACAAGTAGTCTTAGGCAGACAGAGTTGTTTGCATGTGGTCTCCCTTTTAGAGTATGAGCTCCTTGTGGACAGGCACTCTCTTTGCTCTTCTTTTTTATTTCCAGCATTTGGCAAAGTGGTTGTCGGCTCAATCCCACCCTGCCCTCCATGATCACTGCCAAGTAAAATGCCTCCAAAAATTTGGCCTGAGGAGGTTAAGGATGAGCCCTGAGGCCTGCCATCACTGAAGAGCCTTTCTCAGGGCTGCAGCTGCTGTGGTCCTAAATTACAGAAGCTCTCCATTTGCCCTGATGCTTTGGGCATGAGGAGCAAAAAGATGACTGAGGTCTGAGGGCTAGAAGATGTTATTATCTTCTGAGCTGAGCTGAGAATCACTGAGCTGGGAAGGACCAGCCCAAGAGACAGGCCCAGAAAAGGGAGAGTTAACACCAAAAGCAGGGTCAGTCAGTGACCGTACCACAAGAAGCCGAATCTCTCAGCTCCCGGTGAACCCAGCATCCCTGCAGGAACCATCATCACTATTCCCCCTCTGCCTCCTCACAGGGATTCTACTAAGGTACTGAGGACCCATGGAGACCCCTAATCAGAAAGAGAAAGAACTACAGTGAGAAGCAGCAAAATGGGTAAGGGAAAGCTATACAGAGAGATGGGGAGGAAGAGGGAGAAAGAGAAAGAAGGAAGGGGGGGAGATAGGAAAAGAAAAGAGGGGGAAAGAGGAAAAGAGAGCAGGGGAGAGGGAATGAGGGGGCAGAGAGCACTCTCCTACTAGTTCAGTATTTGCTGCTGAAGGGAAAGGGCAGAACAGATCCATTCAGTCCAGGTCCTGATTGAGCAAAGTAACAGGCCTAACTTTTTTGTTAGACATTTCTTGTGGGTACTGAGGCAGGAAAAAAGCATCAATTCTGATCTTTTCTCAGGGTCCAGTTTTGGCCCTGAGCCACTGATTGTCCATGTGAGAATGCCTAAGAGCAAACCTCCTTGAGATGGGGTCCCCCAGAGTCCTCCATTCACAAGAACCAGAAGGAGAAGGCAGCATACAGACTTGCCCATCCCTCTCTGAAGATGGTCCCTCCCCCTGCCTGCGAGAAGGGACAGGGGCTCGTGACCCAAAGCAAAGGACGGGCTCTGTTCCAGACGGAGGCCTTCTCTGTCTGGCAGGGCAGTACTCTTGTACAAGGCTCTTAAAGACAAAAGGCTGACTGGAAATCCAGGGACAACAGAGCTAAGCTTTGGGTAGGGGAGGCAAGAACCACAGCACAGCACAGAGAGAGCTGGGAAGGAGCCTCACCTGTTCCCCCAGCCTGGGAGGCCCACCAGCTGGATGACATAGATGGCAATTTGGCAGAAGAATACAAAGAAGAACACGAAGAAGCTGAAGGAGTTGTCAGACCTGTGGAGAGGAGAGAGAGGCACCAAAGTGAGCCGAGACAAGGCCAAACCTGAGGGGATAAAGCCCCGCTCTGTCAGCTCTGGCTCACAATCACCTCTTTCAAAGCAACCCAAACCCCCACCCTACCCCAGCCCCGACCCTGGCCCCCACTTGCCTGAAGGCCTTGTAGATGGGTCGGTACCAACAGATGAAGGCACAAGGGGTGAAGAGCACAAACCACAGGATGGAGAGGCCAAAGTCAACCCCCCTATAATCGTGAGCATAGAACGAGGCCAGGCAGGCAAGAAGATTCAGGAGCAAAGTCACTGAATGCACTGGGGAAGGAGGTAAGAAAGATTACACCGGGGTGGCCAGGTCAGGGGTCAGACCAGCCCACTTACTCAGGGAAGGAACTGGGCTCCAGAATTGGGGAAATCAAGTCGGCAGACGGGTCTGACAGGACCACTTTTTAATAACCAGGCAAAGACCACATTTCAATGAACGATCACTGAGTCCTGACTAGGTGCCTAATGGGTGCAAGGCACAGTGCTAGCTGCTGAGGATGGGAAGACAAAAGCAGGACAGTCTCTGTCCTTCCCCTCAAAGAGCTTAGAATCCTGCCAGGAGAGACTGTGTACAGATGGAGGCCTATGCAGAGACCCAGAATAATCTGGGAGGGAGAGCGGTCCTAGAGGAAATGAAGGTGAGGAGGGAGGGGATTCTGGAGAAAAGCCTGTTCTGAAGGTGGGAGATGGACTGTCAGGGGCGAGCAGCAGCTGGCCGGCCAGTGGCTGGACCACAGCGTGAGAAATAAGGTAACAAAGGAAGGCTTTGGGGCCAGGTCGTGAACCGCCCTCAATGCTGGAGGAAGCTGCATTTGATCCTGGGAGTAATAGGAAGTCATCGGAGTTTAATGAGCAGGGAAAGGACATGGTCAGACTGGTACCTGGGCAGCTGTGTGAAGGATGGATGGAGGGGAAGCACGGAGAGCAGTGAAGAAGCAATGGCCACAGTCCAGGTGAGAAGGGAAAGAAGCCTGAGAGGGACTGGTGGGGCAAGGCAGGCAAAGAAGGCAAAGGGGAAACCCAAAGGTGAACACTGGCAAGCTGTGAAGCAGGGGAGGGGACAGAGCATGAGATCCTCAACAGAAACAGGGACAATGAAGAAGAGGAGTGGGTTTGTGGGAAAAGATTATGATTTCAGGGTTGGAGATGTCCACAGGACATCCAGTCTTCAATGGCAGCTAATGATACAGGATTAGAGGGAGAGAGAGGGAGAGGAAGGAGAAGAGAGGGAGAGGAAGGAGAGGAGAGGAAGAAGGGGATAGGGGGATAGACCGACACTAGGCATAGAGATGATGAAGTCACTTAGATCCAGGAGAAGCCTGGGGGGACTGACCCATTCAGAGGGCATGTTGTAGATGGTGAACCATGGAAGGAGATGGAGAAAGAGATAGGAGAGGTAGGAAAAGAAGCAGGGGAGAAAAGTGTCCCACAAGCCCAGGGAGGACTGAGCATCCAGGGAAAGGAGGTCTCTCCACAGCTACCAAGGGCTGCAGAGAAGTCAAGAAGAACAAGGGCTGAGAGAAGGCCAGTATCTCAGGTTGCTGAGAGGCTGCCGGTGCCTTGGGAGAAATAATGTGGCTGGAGACTGGCAGCCAGATTCTCTCAGAGAGTGACATAGCACAGAGGAGAAATCCAGGAGACCCTCTGAGACACCACGGTGAAAGCTGCAAGGCAGGCTGGCAGCCCCCATCCAACGCCAGCACAAAAGGACGTTGCTCACCTCCTGACACATCCCATGAATGGCTTCCAGTCTCTGCTTCCAGACCTCATCTGGAGCCCTATCCTGTGCCCAGCAAGGATAGCATTCTGTCATCAACCTTCAGTGCTTCCTCAGCACTGTACTCTGCACACAGTAGGCACTTAGCAAAAAGACTTACTAAATATCTGAATAATGGGGAGAAAGAAGGCATCTAACTGCATTTGGGCAAAAGGGTATCAGTTCTCTCCATCCTGTTTCTTCATGAACTCATGAGACTGGGGACCCAAAGGGAACATCATCCCCTAGAAGATAACAGGCCAAGCCATTTGCAACTTCCAAAGCAAAGTTCCAGGACAGCCACAGACTCTGGTCTCTCAGCTGGAGGCACAAGATCAGCCTGGGAAGCCTCCGCACTTAGGGCTCTGTCCTGAGAGTCACAGAAAGCCAGGTGCTTCCCATGATGCTGTGCTGCCTTCCACAGAAAAAGGCCACATTAGGACTAGTGGGTGTTTTTAGCTTCCTTGGATCACTTTCTACTCTAATGACAGGGAAAAGCTGAGGGATGTCAGACATAAGGCATCTCAATGACCAAAAAGCTTGCTCCTCTCTGCTCCCCCAAAACAGAACAAGTGCAAACATCAGTGGAACTCTGTGGAGCCAGGCTAAACCACTGAGTCTTGATACGGTCAGACCAGGGGGCTGCCATCTGTGGCCAAAGGGTGAGCAAGGAATCCCTGGGGTTCATTCCCCTGTGAACACACAGATCCTCCTGGGCCTCTGCACATACTCACACATCCAGAGGTAATACAGCATTTTACATGTTCGCTGGTAATCAGCTGGGATCTCTGCAGCGAAATCCTGGTAGAAGCAGGGCTTGATGGGGCAGCCTGCAGGCAATGGCGGCCAATTGTTTGGCCTCACTGTTGAGAAAAGGAAAAAGATGAGGGACAAAAAGTTATCAAACTGTGCATACCATTTGACCCAGCAGTGTTTCTACTGGGCCTATATCCCAAAGAGATCATAAAGGAAGGAAAGGGACCCACATGTGCAAGAATGTTTGTGGCAGCCCTTTTTGTAGTGGCAAGAAACTGGAAATTGAAAGGATGCCCATCAATTGTAGAGTGGCTGAATAAATTATGGTATATGAATGTTATGGAATATTATTGTTCTGTGAGAAATGACCAGCAGGATGATTTGAGAGAGGCCTGGAGACGCTTGCATGAACTGATGCTGAGTGAAATCAGCAGAACCAGGAGAACATTATACACAGCAACAAGAATATACGATGATCAATTTTGATGGACATGGTTCTCTTCAACAATGATGTGATTCAAACCAGTTGTTCAGCGATGAAGATAGTCATATACATCCAGAGAGAGGCCTGTGGGAACTGAGTGTGAACCACGACACAGCATTTGAACACTTTCTGTGAATATTTCCTTGTGTTTTGTTTTCCTTCTTAGGTTGTTTTTTCTTCTTCTCTTTGTAGATCTGATGTTTCTTGTGCAGTAAGATAACTGTATAGATATGTATACAGGTATTGTATTTGTCATATAATTTATCCTATTTATTATTAGATTACCTGTCATCTAGGGGTGGGGGGTAGGGGGAAGGAGGGAAAAAGCTTGGGGAAAAAAAGTTTTTGCAAAGGTCAATGTAGAAAAATCACTCATATGTTTTGTAAATAAAAAGCTTTATAAAGAAAAAAAAGAAAAAAAAAAGAAAAAGGTGAGGGAGACGCTTAACAAAGAACAGAGGCTCTGCCCCACCTGAGCCTCGAAGAACAGGAGCACCCAAGGGGCCCAGCATTCAGGATGCATTTAATAACTAGTTAATGACCAACTGGGTGGCCACAAGCACCCCAGATCTCAAGAGTGGTGTTGGGAAGGAAAGGACTCCTAGATTACTTTTTAGAAACTGTCTCCAAATAATTTGTCAGGCGTGAAAGTGCTCTGTAAAGCTTAACAGACTACACAAAGGTGATTATTGTCATTCATCAGCCCTCAAAGCATCTTGTCTGGGACATATAGTCATGACCAGAAAGTGCAGGGAGACAATCCTATCTTGGTCATCTGTGAGGGAGCCAGAAGCACAGAGCAGGGGTGCTGGAAAGCATCCACACCTGAGCTGCCACCGGCCCCCCTTCATCTCCGCATTCTTGGCTTTTACCCAGAATGCACCTCAGGATATTGCTGGGACGTTTAGTTTTTTAATGTAAACAACTGTCAAAACCCTTTCTTCCTGAACCCCTGAATAAAGAAGCAGAGTCCCATCTGACAGCCTTCCTCCACTCTCCCCCACCCCCTCCACCCAAGGTCATACTGCTCAGGTCAGGTCTGCTGTCTTTCAAGCTGCCCAGGAAACTGACTTTCTTTCTTTTTTTTTTGTGCTGAGGCAATTGGGGTTAAGTGACTTGCCCAGGGTCACACAGCTAGGAAGTGTTAAGTGTCTGAGACCAGATTTGAACTCAGGTCCTCCTGACTTCAGGGCTGCTGCTCTATCCGCTGTGCCACCTAGCTGCCCCTTGCCCAGGAGACTTTCTAAGGAAGGAGGGCAGCAGCCTCACCATGCAGGTTGGCTGCGGCATTCTGTAGCTCACGCTCCTTCCTGTCCAGCTCGGCAGCCTTCCTCTCCAGCTCCTCCTGCTGCTGCAGCAGTCCAGCCTGGCCTGCAGAGGCCAGTGCCTACAAGAAACAGATGCCCGGGGGCTGATCAGATGAACAGGTGGTCAGAGGGAACTTCTGTGGCCATCCAAAGACAGCCCTGCACTGGGTATGAGCCATGGTCTCAGGTCCCCAAGGATGATGAGCCTATCTCCAGATCAGAGAGATTCTCCCAGGTCTGCTTCCTCCCCACCCCCAATTACATCCACAACTGCAGGACACAGGTGACAAATTTTTGCCAATGACCAAAGATTAAAGCAATTCCTTAAGGAGCAGCACAGCCCCAAGAGGATGGTGTTATATAGCCTGAGGGGGCTGTGTAGACCCCAACTAGACACTTTGGATGAGGTGGGCTGATTGTATGCAGATGAACACCAGGGCTCCCTGAGCTCCCCTGCCAAGTACCAGATCTGGAGGTCTGAGGGCAGACACAATCCCCAAATTTTCTCTGGTTTATCTCAGTTCTAAACTGTTTAGCTGTGGGGACTTTTGAATTCAAAACTCTGCCTCCTCTACACAATGGGCAGGAAGTCTGAGGTGCTGAGGTCAGAATCTATTACCCAGGTCTGAAGGCTGGGATGGGGAAAGGGAAGAGACAAGTCTACCTCACAGCCTTTGAATCTCATGAATATACCTGGCTCAACCCATGGCCACAGATCTGGTCTGAGTCAACTAGGATATAACCCTGATGGCCAAAGGCATAGAACCATTCTGTCCTTCTCCTTTTTGGAAAAGGTTGGTAATTTGCCCCCCTGGGTCCAGTGGTTATTTAAACCAGGCCTTCCTGAAGAAGGAATCCATCCCCAGTCCCACAAGAGATCTTGAAAAGGAAAAGAGAGGCCAGCACATGGCATGTAGGCCTCTAGCTGCTCTGGGAGTGCTGCTTCCACACCTTCCAACCAGACTCCTGTGATTATCACCCAGGAGTCCAGGACAGAGGGCCTGGGGGAGTCAGCAGAGCCAAGCCTGCTGGGATGCCAACTTTTGGGCCTGCAGCCCAGTGAGGAGAAGCAGGTCGTTGCCTAGAGCTATTGAACAGTGAGGGGCCTGCCCCAAGGTCGAGGGATGCACTTCTCACCAACGAGAGGTCTGCTTTTGTGCAGGGATTCAGTTTCCAAGGATCTACTACATAGGGTCCTTGGAGCTGGCAAGGCCCTTGAGGTGATCGACCCAGAAGAGGCATGGAAGCCAGAAGGGGTCAGAGTTCAAATCAAAGATTTTACTCCCAAAATTTTCCCTTCTCTCACAGTCCCCTCCCCCAAAGAGCTAAATAAAAGCAGCCACAAGGAGCCAGGGAGGGTTCACCAGGCCATTAGTCAGGAGCAGAAGAGGCTGCTAAGCTCAACTCCTTCACTGTGCATGGGAGGAAATGTTCTTTGGAGAGGGAAGGGAGCAACCCTATCGTATAATGCTGAGAACCGGGTTCTGGGGAAAGTAGAACTGCTGAGGGAGCCGGGTTCGGCTCTGGCCAGTGGGAAAGTACCCCCCCCCCCCATGCCCAGCTCAGCCTGGCTTGGGGCTGGAGGAGAATGCCTGCTCTCTCCTATCTACACTTAATGGCTACATGAGGAAGCTTTTACTTGGGGTTGCCATTCAGAGCACTATCTCTTCCTGGCAGCATCTGACTCTCTGTGAACCCTCTGGCTGCCAGGGACCTGGTAACTGGGTACTTGTCGGCCTGTCTATGCAAGAGTTGCAACATACAACTACACTGTGTCTGATTCTATCATTCGGTGACGACTCTCTGTTGCCTTGGAGAGTAAGAAGGATAGAAGAGAAACTAGGTGCTCAGGAAGGAGAAAGGCCCAAACCCTGATGATATTTCACTCTGCATATGTCCAGAGTCTCCCAGTTTTCTCCCTCCTAGCCCTGGGATTCCCATTTGGGTAAGTGAAGATAAACTCCCGACCAAAAGAACCAAGCATAAAAAAACAAAATAAATCAATATTTACTTGATATAAAATGTGTCTAATGGTAGCCATTTTGGGGAAAGAAGAAAAAGGGAAAAAATTTACTATAACATATATTTAAAAGGAATAGAATCTTTTTTTTAAACTACATTATGGGAATACTTTTATTCCACAAATTAAAAATAAAATGTAAAAAAAACAAAATAAATCAAAAGAACCAAGCTGACTGCTTCCAGAGAGGACTTAAGATAATCTGGGAATCCCATTGGGTGATCTTCCCTAATGAAACTGAATTAGGAAAACCTGAAATCATGCCCCTTGCCATGGAAAGGCAGACCTGCATCAGGCCCTCAGGATGAGTCCAGTCCCATCCTGTCCTATCCTGTCCCGTCCCGTCCCGTCCCGTCCCAGGCAGGGCTTCCAAGGGGACAGGGGCCAAGAGCTGCTTCAAAACGGTACCTGGGGGGTTGGTTCCACTGAGGGCTGGAGGACTGCAGGCTGGGAGGGCCCCGTGGCCTGGGTGGCTGGGACTGTCGTGGCTGCATGTGTCTAAGGGAAGAGATAAGACAAAACTGATTCCAAGGAAGGGACAACTGTTGCACATAAGGAATTCTTCTACAGAGCAGAGACAGAAGCAGATGGATACCAGGACTTCTGGAAGGGACAAGTCTTCCCTGTTCAGGTCTAAGCAGCAGCGGACACCCACATGAGGATCTGATGGGAAGAGGCATGAACTGGGACAGACTAAGCCATCTCCTCTGTACAGGCGATCTCAGCTCTCAAGTTATAGGCTGTTCCCAGATTCTTGTCCAGAACACATAAGGTCAACACTAGGCCAGATTTAGTGTTCCTTCGATCCAATGAATTAAGAGAACAACACTCATTTTCACCTGCTTTTTTATCTTTCTTACTTTGGAGAAGGTAATTTCAATGGCTTGAACCATCTTGCAATGGAAAAAACCCTATCAATCCTCATTGAGAGTCTACCAGAACTCCCAGGATGACTTACATATTACTTAAAAATTGTTTCTTTGACAGCACAGATGTCCTCAGAGCTGCCTTCTTCTCTTTATCCCACTACCCCAAAACAGGGGATACAGAGGCTCCAAAGGGAACCATGAAGTATGTAGGCATAAAGGAAATGGAGAAGGGTACCAACCTGATGGGGGAAAGGGAAGTCAGGGCACACTCACCAGCCGAGAATTCTCTGAGAAAGGGTTGAATTCAGCCAGGCCACCCTGAGGAGGATTGGTCAGCTGGGTCACAGAGGGATCCTAGGGGGAAAGAAACAGATCCATGAAATACAGTAGCAAGGGAAATGAGCTGGGGGAGTCTGAAGATATTTGTTAATGGCAAGATGTCATCCCACTTGAGTCCCTCCCCAGATCCCCCAGTGAGATGCATGTGACCCCCTAGTACAGGCACTGCCGCTGACCAGAGCCCAATGGTCTATCTAATCCCACTCCTGACACCATGAAATAAAAAACTAGTTCTTGAGAGGACCCTCTGCCCACCACAGGGAGGGAGCCATTATGTTTTCACAACTCTTTACACAGGAAGAGCCTCTCTCTCTGATATTAGATGAGAATTCTGGTACTCTCTCCAAACAGAGGAGAAAGCAGGCTTGGAGAGGTGGTCTCACCAATGGCTCACTGGACATCTCCATTTGGATGTCCCACATCATAAACTCAACACACCCAAAACAAACAAGGTGCCCCTCCCAGGATAAGCTCATCACCTCTAAGCTCATGCCCTGGGCTAACTCAAGCCCTGAGACCACCTCTCCAAGCCTGCTTTCTCCTCTGACTGGAAGGCTGAAGGATGGAGCACCAAACTCCTCCCAATGCCTTCCTCTATACACACACACACACACACACACAAGAAAGAAATTGTACCCTCAGCTCACTCCACTTTGCACGTGATATCCAGTCTGGATATCCAGAAAAGCTCCAGAAAAAGGCAGCTCTGTGTCAGGCACCCCATCCCCTACAGTTCCTATATCCTTTTGCGTTTTACATTGTAAGCTCCTTGAGAGCAGTACTATCTTTAGTACTTAACACAGTGCCTGCCACATAGTAGATGCTAAATGTTTATTGGATTACTGGATCCTTCCACATCTGTAACTTTTCTTTCTCTCAACTTCCACATCCAGTCATTTACAAAGTCTTGTTGATCTTACCTTCAAAACCTCTCACAATAAGGCTACTTTCCACCTTAGTCCAGGTTCTCATTCCATTAGCTTCCTTTATATATTAGAATTCTCTCCTTTTCATATCTTCCACAGTTGTCAAAATGGTGACTCTAAGAGCCCAGGTCTGACCACAGGGCCTATTCCAGAAACTTTCTCCCTCCTGATGGCCTCTAGGATAAAATACTAATGCTGTTTGGAAATAAAAGCTCTTCATAATCTGGACCCGTCCTATCCCTTTCTGGACCCCAGCACACAGTCTATGGCCTGGCAAACTGGCCTGCTTACTATCTCCCACAAATGATATTTTACCTCCAGACCTTGTGCCTTTCTTCGAACAATTTCTTTTGTATTTTGAATGTTCTCCCTCACTCCTTCTGTCTAGTTTCAGTCAAAGCTCTGCTCAAATGATGCCTTCTACATGACACCTTTCCTGACCCCTCCCCCCTTTCTAATCTTACTGTGGATATATTCTGCATGTATTATATGTTGTTTTACCTCAGTAAAATGTAAGCTTCTTGAAGGGAGGGATTGGTTTTGTTTCTGGGTGTCTGCAGTGCCTGATTCAGTGTCCAGCACACAGTATGCACTTAATACATGCTCTTTGAATTAAAATGAATCTGAAAACCAGAGTTGAAGTCCCAGCCCTGTCATTTGGGGCAACAACTCTCTGAGTCTGTTTCTTTAGCAATAAAATAAAGATAATAAACAGTGTCTGACCTATTTTACAGGTCTATTGTGAAGATCCAATAAAACATTCTCTAGTAAGGTGGTGCCTACTTCCCGGAATGGGATGCGACCACCCTGCTCTCCTATTCCTATTCCAATAAAAACCTGAAATCTGAACGAGACTGGATAATGATCAAGAAATTCAATGTTATAATGGGTGCCTCCAAATCCTCAAGTGACTAGGAACTTGGAGATGGACCAAGAGAAGGGGTTCCGAGTCATGAGAAGAAGACGGGGAGCAAAGCAGTGAGAAAGAACTGCCCACAAGGAACAAGAAGCCATCTGAGGATCCTCAGGGCCTCAAAGGGGCTCTGTCTACCTGCCCCAGATCCTCCCCATCATCCAAATCCCATTTCAGCCAACAGTGAAGCTTCATTCCATCTTCACCCCATCAAGTTCACACCACAAAGTTGGAAAGAGTGTGCTTCTTGACTTCAGAAGGTATTTGGCTCCTTTACAGCCTGCCTTGGCAAAGACTGAGCTCCTGAAGAATAAAACTCTCCTGTTTAAAAGGCTCCTGTGAGCACCAGACATCCCCTCCTTTTCCAGGCCTAACTTTGGAAGGGACATTTGCTCTCTCCTTTTTCTTTTCTAGTTTCTCAGCTCCAGAGAGTGATGGGAACAACAGGCAACTGGAGGAATCACAGCCTTAAAGCAAAATGGATCTTTCTGAGGTAGAGTACCAGTGCCTACACTCTGGGATTGCCTAGACTGTTGCTTCTCAATCACATGCTGCAATCCCACCATTTCTTTGGGCTTTAAAGGTGACAATCTTTTCATCCTATACAAAGACCTCTGAGAAAAGGAGCCCCTCATGCCACACCTCAATATGGAGTCAGCTGCCAGTCTGCAGAGAACCTGGCCCGCCCAGACAAGGGTTGGGGAGGAGTGACCACCATCAGCATCCACCCATCAGCAACAAGCAAAAGCCCCACACTTGCTGGTGCTCGGCTCCACGCTAACTGCTGGGAGCTAGGACATGAAAAGACACCCTGGAGCCCCAGGGCTGGAAACCACCCTTTCTTAGAGGCCTCTAAGACACACGGGGGTGGGACTGGGGATGCCTCCATTTCAGTTTGATCAAGGGCCAACTGACAACTCTAAAAACTATGGCCTCTTGGGAGAAAGTGGTAGGACCTGCTCCACTTTCAGAGTCAGGATGAGCAATCTTGTTAAGGCCAGAAATCGGACACTCCCAGAGTGAGTTATCCGAGTCTGTGGGGAGGTGGGGTGGGGGTGGGGCTAAGGAACAGGCTGGGTTAGCTGTCACAGGTGCTAAAGTGCACTGACCTGGTCCGGACCTTTGGGTAATAAGTGACTCTAACAGGCAGGCTTCCACTTTCTCTAGCTGGCACAGTTCAGATGCTGAGATACGAGAGAGCTTCTACAGAACAGGTGTGGCTCTGGAGGCCAGAACCTTCGGGGGAGAGATCCCCCCAGCACCAAGAGCCAACTATCTGGGCCCAGTGGGAAAACCTCTAGGGATAGCACGAGCAACTGGAATCATAAGATCCCTTCTGGAGCTGAAGGGATCCCGAGGTTATCCAGTCCAGCTTTATCATTTTTCAGACAAGGAAACAAGTCCAAAATCTTGCCCAAATCACATCACTAGGAAGTGGCAGGCCTGGCTGCTTCACCTTAGAGGGCCTGCCACCTCGTCATCTCTTGGAGACTGAAAAGCTTCCCTCCAAGGCTCTCTGATGAATTCTGGGGACTGGACTTCCCTCAGGACTCAACCTCCTTCTGGCTGAAACCAGAAGTTAAAATAAAGGACTAAATTT
>JAJPUD010001189.1:351217-392609 GCA_023553655.1 Myrmecobius fasciatus | reverse complement strand
GTCAGGGACTTGTATAAAGCACGGATTCCTGGAAAAAGCACTAGATTCTGGTTGGTGGAAAGACATCATAATTTTGAAGCTTGTAAAATTTCAGACTTTCCTGAGACACCCAACATATTAAGTCATTGTGGAGCAAAATGAAAAAGAAAGAAACAAAAGAAAATGACTTCAAACCTCAGCAAAAAAAAGCTCAGCCCCAGTTAGTTGAGCTGGGCCAGAAACCCGAGAGCGCCTGCAGGTTCATCAAAGGATCAAGGCCGCTTCTGTGGCCCCCTTCTCTATGGGGGGCAGTACTACAATATTGTATGGCCTACAAAGCAAGCCAGAGCCCTTCCCAATGTGAGCCCAAGCTCCCTTTCTGTCCCAACAGACTCCCCTTCCTGAATCCTGTAAGATCCTAGGCAAGTTACTTGACCTCAATATGCCTTCAACTTCCTCCTTTGTAAAATGGGGATGAAGATCCAGGCAGTAGTGAGATTCAAATATAGTAAAATCGCTGAGGTGCTACAGCTTTCATTCTCACACCCCAGTGCTCACATCAGACTAGACAACATTATCTACACTTTCCTGACTCTAGGCCCAGCACTACTCGTCCTCAGCCTCCCCTTTCTCTTAGTCATCCTTAAACACCCAGTTCAAATGTCCTCTTCCTCCTAGAGATCTTTCTTCATTCCCTTTCTCTCTCCTCTGATCTTTGTATCTTTCTTTGGATATTTACTTATAACCATCTCTATTGTAAAGCACTTTTTGTAAATGATCTCCCTAGCAGATGAAAGGCCAGGATCCTATTCCCCTCCTAACATCTACCATACACACACATATCCATATTCAGTAAGTGTTTCTTGAATTAGCAGAAAAAGTATTCAATGAACCACTGGCTCACCAAAATCTAAAATTATCCTTCTCTAGAAGGGTGACAATTCAACCTTGTTTATTCTAGCTAAATATTACTGTTTACCTGGTGCAGGATTAACCACCTTCAAGACAAACCAGAGCCTTGGAACCATGGCACTGCCATTTCCCAGCAAATGTTTTCTGTGTCCCCAAACCAAGGAGATGCTGGGCTTGGTCTTTCCCTCACTTTATGGAAGATAATGGGGGAAGCATCCTCATTCAGGGTCACCTGACAAGGTTAGGTAGGCTGAAAATTTCCAGGATCCTGCTGTTTGTGATAGTCAATGGACAGGATAAACACTACAGGTGCCAAGCTCTCCCTGGGACCAAACTTCTTCCACTCACAACTCCTTTTTGACCAAGAAATTTTTAAGTAACCTCAAGTATATAGGTATATAAAATAGATACACAAATCAAACATTTATTGATAATAAATAACAATTTCAGAGTCTCCACATTCAGTTAAGAGACCCCATATGGGGTCATGAACCATGGGTTCCCTATACATGTATAGGGAATGTCAGCCCCCCTGTTCACATAGCCAAATCCTATGTCTTCTTTTCTCTCCCACAGTGGAGACATGTTTAAAAAATCTTCAGGAATAGCCACACTACAGAGATTATCTTTTAACTGCAAAGAGGCAATGTAAACAAATAATATTATGTTATTTGGCAGCAAGCTGGGGCTGAAAACTTCAACTTGGCTTGTCAGAACCTCCATATTTCCCACTCCCCCTCTCTGGAAGTTTTCAGGATTGTTTAGCAGAAATTTCCCATTAGAATCCCAGAAGTTACCTGGGTCATCTCATTTGTCTTGAATCCTAAATGAAATCAAAGTTCATCAGCCTATTAGGGAGTACTGATCTTTTCTAAAACATGGACTTCTGCAGTTTAGTAAAGTCTACATATCTCTTCTCAGAATGCTCTGAATGTTTTAATTGTTTTTTGTTTGTTTATTTGTTTGTTTTTTGGTCTTTAATTAGAAATAGAAGGAAAGTCTAAATTTTACTTGGAAACAGTGAAAATAAAGATGTAGTTTTTTCCCTACCCAAATCCCTAAAAACTCTTCACAGATCTCCAAATTTGGAAGCTCGGATCTATACCAAAGTCAGGCTCAGCCAGATCAAATGGCTGCTTACCTGGGGAACAAGCCATACCTGCTGCTTGATGCCCCATCTCCTTGCCCCAGCCTTTGAGCCAACAAGAGACTTAATGACCATCTGGCAGGAGGAGTGCCAGGGACAGCCTGAGGCCAAGTCTTCTCCTCCCCAGAAAGTCAGAGTAGACAAACTGTAATTAAAGGAGGGATCAGTATGTGCCAATGAAGTGAAACTACTACAGTGATGAAGGTTATCACCTTACTTGTAATTTCCCATTTTGTCCAAAGGTAAGTCTTCTCAACATAGCCTGGACAGAGAATTAGGCTAACTATTCCTCTCCCTGAGTATTTCCAATCATCACAATCATTCCTGTGGTCAAGTAAAGAGTCATGAGAGGACATCTCCCTTATTGGCTGAGGAAGTTTATAATCCCTATTCTCTCTCTGGTTCCTTCCTTGAAGGATGTGTCACCACCCTGAGTAAATGAACATGTACTCACACCCAAGCTTCCTGGGTCCTACACCCTTACCAGATAGAAAGAGCATAGACTCTCAACCCAGCCAGAGAATGAGCCTGCAGGAGACCAGCTCTAAGCAAGTGCCTGCTCTGCAGAGTTTCCTCTCCAACCCCCTGTGGAGCGCCAGCACAGGTCTCCCTTTTCTCTGAACACAAGGTCACCGGGCAGATGCAGCTGCTTATGGGATCCCAGCTGCTTCCTGTACTATCCATATCCTGGTGGTGCTGACATTGCTCCTTACACTTCTATGACAATGGATGGATGCCGGATTTCACTTGAATGCAAAAGCAGCCTCCAGAGGGGTTAGCATCATTTCTGGGATTGGAGAGTACACACATATCATTAGAGATCCTGGAATAATGCCCCCAAAATACTGCTAAGAAAAAGGGGCAAGCTTCAGGTTCCTCATCTTGTCCAGCTCCAAGGCTGGAAACAATCCCTTGGCATCTTTGGACAGCTGGTGAACATCTAGGAATCACTTGTTTCTAGACCCAACAGGACAAAAAAAAAAAAAAGTAAATTTTTGTCTTGCCCAGCCTAGTCTCCCACAAATTCAGTAAAACCCAGCTCAATCTTTATTTTTCTATTACAGTCTGATAATTACAGTAAGAAGAGATAACGAGGGGGCAGCTTAGGTGGCGCAGTGGATTGAGCACCAGCCCTTCAGTCAGGAGGACCTGAGTTCAAATCTGATCACAGACACTTAGCATTCCCTAGCTGTGTGACCCTGGGCAAGTCTCTTAACCCCAATTGCCTTAGCAAAAAGCAAAAAAAAAAAAAAAAAAAGAAGAAGAGACAACAAGTGGGAAATGCATTTAAATCAGCCATTTTACTGGCTCTTGGTTAGGAGACAAATTTCCTACAAGATCTGTCAGAAAATAGCCTTATGCTGCAAGGTACTGAATGTTTTGTGTTCTTAGCATTTCTTAGTGCAAAGATACTGGAGTGGTTTGCCTTTCCTTCTCCAGCTCATTTTGAAGATGAAGAAACTAAAGCAGGTTAAGAGATTTGTCCAGGATCACAAAGCTACTGAGTATCTAAGGACAGATTTGAATTTGGATCTTCCTGACTGAAGACTTGGTTCTATCCACTGTACCCCCTAGCTTCCAATCTTCTTCCCCTTTTCATAAGCAATGAAAATGTAGTTTATTTATCATTGTCACTTGGAAAGACCTGGAAACAGGAAATCTAATATAGTCATGTTATGGTATACATGTGAGTGTCCCCCCACTGGCTAGGTCTCCCTCTCATGGTCAGAAGCAGCAGCAAGAGCTTTCACTCACACATTAGAGTATATCTGTATCACATAATTACTTTGATATTCTTGGAAACTGAAAAGAGGGAAGGAAGTACAAAGGGTTTGCTGAGTTGCAGGAAGGACTCAGGACATCAGCAACAGTTCTATAGCCTTCCCTCTTAAATCAGGAGGCCACTTCATGTCCACTTTAAGGAGAAAAGTCCTGTGAACCAACACAATGAGCTCTGCTAAGTCTGAAGGAAACTCAAGACAAATGAACAATGAATCAAAGTAGGCCATATAGACAGGTTAAGTCCTTAACTACTAGTCCCAAAAGCAGCTTTGTCAACACAGGTTCCAGCCCACAAAAACCCCTTTTGAACAAGGAGGCTATCCTAGGGCTATAGGCAATTATTTGGATGTTGGTTCGAATCTTTCTTCCCATTCCATTCCACAGACATTTATTAAACACTTATTATGTCCAAAACACTGGACTAGGCTTTGAGGCCACCAAGTTTTGCCCTTCTGTGCTCTGTTAGGTCAAAAGAAGATTCTAAACAGCAAACAAAAGGAAAGCTTTAGTTTGCTAATAATGAACAAGTTATTCATACCTAAAATACTCTAGTTGAAGAGAAAATTCCAGCTCATGAGACTGTCCCCTTTGCCCCCATGCTAAGCAGGCTTCCTCCAGGTAAATTGTAGGCATGAGCTTCAAAACCATCTGTCAAGTTCCTACAGTTCTGTCTCATTAATCCTGATCCTGGTCACACTCTCCTCCAGCCAAGCAAATCTGCCAAGCAAAACTGTCTCCAGTTTAAGTGGCCCGGTCAAACATTTTTAAAGATGATGTTCCCCTTACTTAGGAACACTTTATCCCTTCTGTAAAGCAAGTACATCTTACTTCAGAATCCCAAAGCCACCAAATTAGGGCTGAAAGGGGTTTCATGATCATCTAGTCCACTGGTGAGGAAACTAGGTCCAAGAGAGTAGGGGATGGAACAGGATAACTTTCTTCAGGGCACATAGCTATTAAATGACAGGTCAAGATCAGAACAGAGGTCTTGGAATCCAGCTTGTATCTCAAGAATCCCCACCATGTCCCTGACAAAACCTCTCCAGACTCCAAAATAAAGTCTCCAATGATTGTACACAGTGATAGTGTAAATACAACCATAACCCCTTCCCACTTCTTAACTCCCTAGGTACAAAATTCAGCATTGATACTACAAATCTATGAAGTTGGAAGTCTTGGATTTCATCTGTTGTGTATTCCCACCATTTCTGCCCTTCCTTTCTTTTTCTTCAATTCCCAACATTTGTTCCAGACCTGAGGAGACCCTCTACTAAAGCACTATACAGATGCTAATGACCAGATAGATTAAGACTGGGAGGAGATTAGGTCTGTATTTCCTCAACCAGTCTAGGAAGAAGAGGTATTCTCGGAAGACAAGCCAAGCCTTTCTTTATTTCCCATCACAAAGTCTAAGGAGGAAGGGGAGGGAGAGGGGGCCAGTTCAAGGGGTTTACCAAACTCAATACTACAAGTCCCTGATTGGTTGGTTACCTTCCCCCTCCCTTTTGTAAAAGACCTTGCCCCTTTTCTTCCACAACCAATATCCACTTTCCCTATCCATTTCCCTTCAGGCCCTCTTCCTCTTACAACCATTTTTCCTATCTCTCTCCCCATTCCCCTGCTCCCTCCCTTTATAACCACTTTACTCTCTTACACACATCTACTTTCCCTGCCCTCTCCAAGCCCTTTAGAATGATCTCCCCTGCCTTCATTCCCTTTTGACTTACATAAACTACTTCACCTTTCCTGCTCCCTTTCCATCAGAGCCTCCTCAAATTATCTTCATCAGTTCTCTTCAACTCCAGCCCTTTCCCTTACATTTTCCCTGCCCCCTCCCACTCTCTACAGCCACTTTCCCTGCTCCTCCTCATTTGCCACCACTTCCTGTCCCCTCCCCAAATTTACAACCATTTCCCCCTTTATTTACAACTACTTTCTCTGCCCCCTCCCCTTTATTTACAACCACTCTGCCTGCCCCCTCCCTCTTATTTGCAACTATTTTTCCTGCTCCTTTCCCGCTCATTTGCAACCACTTCCCTAGCCCCTTCCCCTCATTCACAGCAGTTTAACTGCTCCTCCACCTGGTTTACAATCATTTCCCCTGCCCTTCCCCCAGTTTACCACTTTCCCCGTCCTTCCCCCTAGTTTACAACCCTTGCTCCTCCCCCTTACATACAACTACTTAGCTGCCCCCTCCCCTTCATTTGCAATTACTGTCCCTGCTCCCTCCCGTGATTTACACTTTCCCGGCCCTTCCCCAGTTTACAGCCATTTTCCCCTTGTTTACAACCACAGTTCCTGCTCCTCCCCCTTATTTACAGCTACTTAGCTGCCTCCTCCCACGCACTAGCAACCACTTTTCCTGCCCCTTCCCCTCAAACACAACTCCTTAGGTGCCCCACCTCATTTGCAACCACTTTCCCGATCCCGCCCCCGTGTTTACAACCACTATCCCTGCCCCGCCCCCAAATGGGAACCACTCTCGTAGTCCTCCTCCCCAAACACCTTCGTAAACCCCCTTTCCCCTCCCCAATCTTGTCCCTCCGCCACAGTTCCACCTGTTGCTGGACCCGCCCCCCGACCCCTGATTGGCCAGGCCTCGGGCTCCCGGTTCGCTCATTGGGTGCGGGGCCCGTCTCTCGGGCGCCACGTCTCCCAGAGATGGGGAGGCCCGGGCCGCAGCCCCCAGCGGAATCTTCCCGGGACGGCGGCAACACCCCATACCTGGAAAGGGTTCACGTCCACCGGGTCCGCGAAGGGGTTGGTGTCGAAGGCAGACATGGTAGGGGGGGTGGGGGAGGAAGAGGCAGGAGCCCACTAGCTCAGCAGGCACTACGACCGCCCTGGCACTCGGACTCCACCGCTCTCTCCGCGGAGACCCGCCACTTCCGGGAGGAAGTCACGCCTGCGCAGGCGCGAGCAGCGGCAAAGGGGGCGGGCTTGGTGGCATCACAGCATTCGGCTCTGCCCTCCCTATCCTGGCAGGTATTCCGCGCCTGCGTAATGCCTCCTCCTTCCTCCAGGCTTATGAATTCTGCTCTGTAACTCCCGTCTGTAACCCGGCAGCGTCATAGACCCCGATTCTAACCCTGACCCTTCCCTATTCGTGTGACCCCCGAGCCTCGACTTTTCCATCTGTAAAATGGGTCTGGGGAAGGATCGAATGCTTTTTTATTCCCTTGTTTTCAGCCCTGTTCCCAAAGAGGGATAGGAACCATCCCTTCCTTGTAGGTGGCTGCCACTGAAAGCTCTGAGTTCAAATCCAACTTTAGCCACTTGGTCGCTGTGTGACCCTGCACTTTCCTTTCCCCTGCTCTGGTTTCCTCAGCTGTCAGAAAAGCACAGCGCCTTCCTCCCAGGTTATTGTGAGGATCAAAAGAACTCTGCGAACTTGGAAGCCATTATTATTATATCATTAGGAGCATGTCCATCACAGCTTTTTATATGGTGCAAAAGAAGTGGGGGCGGGAGGAGGTTGGAGGGATACTGTCTGCTCCCTTTCCTTCCTGGGGAAATCTCTAACCAAACCCAAGTTCCTCCTGTGGCTTTGGTGTGACTTAACACGAGCTGAACTTGCAGAAGAAACGTACTGATTATGCACGTTTTAGGGAAAAGGGGGAAACCCCAAACTAAGGTGGGAAAGGGAAACGGGGTGGTTTTTTTAAATTGAGTAAGTTTAATATTCCTTGGGGCATATATGTGGTTTGTTTTTCACAATTTGACTCACTTGCATATCAGTTTCATCCACACTGAGGCACATAGCAACACAGGTACCTCCTGCCTCTGGCAGGTGAGGAAACTGAGGTCCAGAGAAGGGCCTACACAAATTGTTGGCAGAGCCAGGAAAGAGTCAAGTCAGCAAACATTAAAACAATAAATATTATTATTATAAATTTACTTTTATTGTCTTAAATTTTAAAAAAGACATGGTGTTTGGTATTGGGGATACAAAGAAAAGTAATGTCCCCCAAAAGGGGGGAAAGTCCCACTCTTAGGGAACTCACAGCCTAATGGGGGAGACATCATGGACACAACCTTGTTCAAGGTTGTTCCTTTACAGGAAAAATGGAGATAACTTAACAGAGGAAAGGCAATAGTTTTGAAGGGGGAGGTCAAGAAAGGCTTCCAGCAGAAGGCAGGATTTTAGCTGAGTTTTGGAAGAATCCAGGAAGCAGAGATGAGGAGGAAGAGAATTCCAAGTGTGAGCGATGGAAGGTGAAAATGCTAAGCTAGAGTTAGAACACTGAGTGTCTTCTATGAGCAACATCAGAGTCGGGTGTTACTAGGAGTTTTTTTTTTTTATTTTTTTTTATTAAAGCTTTTTATTTGTATAACATATGTATGGGTAGTTCCCCAACATTGATCTTTACAAAGCTTTCCATTACAAATTTTACCCCCAGTCCCCTCCCCTCCCCTAGATGGCAGGAAGTCCACTACATGCTAAGAATGTTGAAATGCTTGAGAAGTTATGCAAGAAAAATCCTATCTATAAGAAAAAAAAAAAGAATCAGAGAAAGGCAACACAATGCAAACAAATGTCAGTAGAGATCATGAAAATGTCACGTTGTGGTCCATATTTCATTTCCCTCTCTCTGGGTGTATATGGTTTTCTTCAGTGAACAATTGGAGCTGGTTTGAGACAATTCTTTATTGCAGAGAGCCTTGTCCATCAGAATTGATCATCATGTAATACTGTTGTTGCTGTGCATGATGATCTCCTGGTTCTGCTCGTTTCACTCAGCATCAGTTCATGCAAGTCCCTCCAGGCCTCTCTGAAATCATCCTGCTGGTCGTTTCTTACAGAGCAATAATATTCCATAACACTCATATACCATAATTTATTCAGCCACTCTCCAATTGATGGGCATCCCTTCAGTTTCCAGTTTCTAGCCACCACAAAAAGGGCTGCCACAAACATTCTTTCACATGTGGGTCCCTTTCCCTCCTCTAAGATCTCTTTGGGATATAGGCCCAGTAGAAACACTGCTGGGTCAAAGGGTATGCACAGTTTGACAACTTTTTGAGCATAGCTCCAAATTGCTCTCCAGAATGGTTGGATCCGTTCACAGTTCCACCAACAATGTATCAGTGTCCCAGTTTTCCCACATCCCCTCCAACGTTCGTCGTTATCTTTTCCTGTCATTTTAGCCAATCTGACAGGTGTGTAGTGGTATCTCAGAGTTGTCTTAATTTGCATTTCTCTGATCAATAGTGATTTGGAGCAACTTTTCATATGACTAGAGATGGTTTTAATTTCATCATCTGAAAATTGTCTGTTCATATCCCTTGACCACTTATCTATTGAAGAGTGGCTTGAATTCTTATATATATGAGACAATTCTCTATAAATTTTAGAAATGAGGCCTTTATCAGAACCATTAAATGTAAAGATGATTTCCCAATTTGATGCTTCCCTCCTAATCTTGTCTGCATTTGTTTTGTTTGTACAGAAACTTTTTAACTTAAAATAATCAAAATTATCCATCTGGTGTTCAATTAGGAGTTCCAGGTCTTCTTTGGACATAAATTTATTCCATCTCCACAGGTCTGAGAGATAAATTATATTACGTTCCTCTAACTTGCTTACAAAGTCCCTCTTTATATCTAGATCATGAACCCATTCAAATCCCATCTTGGTATGTGGTGTTAGGTATGGGTCAAGCCCTAATTTCTTCCACACTAGTTTCCAATTTTCCCAGCAGTTTTTGCCAAATAGTGAGTATTTATCCCAAAAGCTGGGGTCTTTGGGTTTATCGAATACTAAATTGTTAAGGTTATTGCCTAGATTGTCCTTATATCCTATCCTGTGCCACTGACCCACTGCTCTATTTCTTAGCCAGTACCAAACAGTTTTTATGACCGCTGCTTTATAATATAGTTTTAGATCTGGTACAGCAAGGCCACCTTCATCTGCCTTTTTTTTCATTAATCCCCTTGAAATCCTTGACCTTTTATTCTTCCAAATGAACTTTGCTACTATTTTTTCTAGATCTGTAAGATAATTTCTTGGGAGTTTGATTGGTATGGCACTAAATAAGTAGATTAGTTTGGGTAGTATTGTCATTTTTATTATGTTCGCTCTGCCTACCCATGAGCACTTAATATTTTTCCAATTGATTAGGTCTGATTTTATTTGTGTGGAAAGTGTTTTGTAATTTAGTTCATATAGTTTCTGACTTTTCCTTGGCAGATAGATTCCCAAATATTTTATCCTATCATCTGCTATTTGGAATGGAATTTCTTTTTGTATCTCCTGCTGCTGAACTTTGTTGGTAATATATAAGAATGCTGATGATTTATGTGGATTAATTTTGAATCCTGCAACTTTGCTAAAGTTGTGAATTGTTTCTAGTAGTTTTTTAGTTGAGTCTCTAGGGTTCTCTAAGTATACCATCATGTCATCTGCAAAGAGTGATAATTTGGTTTCTTCATTACCTGCTCTGATTCCTTTTATCTCTTTTTCTTCTCTTATTGCTAAAGCTAACATTTCTAAGACAATATTAAATAATAATGGTGACAGTGGGCAGCCTTGTTTCACTCCTGATCTTATGGGGAACGGTTTTAGTTTGTCTCCATTACATATGATGCTTGCTGATGGTTTTAAATAGATGCTACTGATCATTTTAAGGAAAAGCCCATCATTTTAAGGAAAAGCCCATACTAAGGAGTTTTAACACTTCTAGCATCTATCCTAGTACTTTTTATTATTCCAGATTCCAAGGTGTGTGGGATGAGTAAGGTGTAAAAATACTGGAAAGATATTAGAGGATCAAGGTATGAAAGGCTTTGGATGTCAAAGTGGATTTTCTTTTTGATCCTGAAAGTAATAGGGATCCAATGGAGTTTCTTGCAGGGCTGAAGATGGGACACAGTGAGACTTTCACTTTAGGAAGATCAGTTTTGACAGCACTGGGGGGAGTGGATTGAGGAAAGACTTGAGGTAAGGAGACACTCCAGTCCCACTCCCCAGCAGGCTACTGCAACAGTGCAGATGTGAGGTGATAAGGGCAAAGGACCAAGGTAATGCCAGTGTCAGAGGAGAGAAGAGGACATATGTGAGAGATACTAACAGTAAAAAATGGGCAACAGATTGCTTAGTGGATAAGAGAGTGAGGAGCTGAGGTCAAAACCTATGTTTAGACGGGTTTCTGGGTGCCCTGGAAATTGGGAAGAAGGGAGGGTTCGGGAGAGGATCATGAGATCAGTTCTCCTTATGTTTGCCAATTCTACTGGAAAGGGCTCATATCCATGAAGTGCAGGAAAGGGACTGATGTTGGGAGGGAGGAGAGAAGATGGGCTAGGAAGAAGAGAGAAAATGGAGGTGAGGGGTCTCGAGTTCAGCAGCAGCTACCAATTCCCTGGGCAAACATCCTGTGTGCATCTTGTTTGTAACAAAGCTTTGCAAGGGTCAATGTTGAAAAATTACCTATGAATATGTTTTGCAAATAAAAATCTTTAATAAAAATAAAAAATAAATAAAAATTGTTTTACGTGTAACCGGAAAATAAAAAAAACTTTAAAAAGACTACATGCTGATCCTTGGATTCTGTGAAAGCATATCTAAATGCATCCTTTTAAAAAGTTTCTGTACATGTACTAAGATATACCAGTTTTCTCTAAAATGCTCTTTTTAAAATTATTGGAAAAACCCCCTGGCAAAGTGAATTGTTAGGTCAGAACTAAAGGGGGAAAAAAGCATTTCATCAGGACTACCGAATAGAAAAGGTGCCCTCTTGTACCCAACAGGATGTATTCTCATCGTCTCCTATTTAACTTAGACTTACTCAGCTGCAGTTTTCTGTCTTATCTGACTTGTCATGACCCCCTTTTGGGTTTTCTTGGTAAATAGTGCTTTGCCATTTCCCTCTCCAGCTCATTTTACAGATGAGGAAACTGAGGCAAACAGGCTTAAGTGACTTGATCAGGGTCACACAGCTAGTGAGTGGCTGTAGTCAAATATTTACTCAGGTCCTCCTGATCCAGGCTCCTTGATCTATCCATTGTATCACCTATCTGCCCTAATTTAGGCTTTCAGTATAGATTGGTGGAAGGGATCCCACTGCTTCTTCAATGATGAGAGTAGCCCAGGACAAGTGAACTAGAAATTGTGTTTCTCAGTTATTTTAAATGTCAGAAATGTTACATATCTTGGTTTTCTTTCTTAATACCTATAAATGTGTTTGTTTGTTTGTTTTTGTTTTTTTGCTTTTTGCTGAGGCAATTGAGGTTAAGTGACTTGCCCAGGGTCGCACAACTAGGGAACGTTAAGTGTCTGAGATCAGATTTGAACTCAGGTCCTCCTGACTTCAGGTCTGGTGCTCTATCCACTGCGCCACCTAGCTGCCCCAATACCTATAAATGTTAAAGGAACAAAGTCATGTCTCTCTGGGAGGGCAAGAGGGACTGTCAATTTGGACATCTCTCTTTGAATTTGTATTAATGTTAAACCAAACAAAGTTGTTTCTGGAAAATTTGAGCCTAAAACACAGTGTCAGAGGCAGATCCTGAAGCTGGCTCTTCATAGCACTAGAGCCAATTCTGTATACAACATCATCCTGCTTTTTAGTAATGGGAAGGAAAAACAATGGGACATGAGGCTAGAAAGGCAGAAAGGCTTTAAATACCAAGTGTGGTGTTTTTAAGTTCCCTTCCTTTCCTGAGATAAGATGTATCTCATGAAATGTCCAGGGTCCCTGCAGATGACTTCTCTTCTGTCTTATGAAGCTACCACAGGAGCATATACCAGAACTATCTTGCATGCAGGCTGAGTTCAGGAACTGCTGCCCCAGCAAATTCAGGGCCTTGTTAGTGGTAGGGTCTAAGGAAGAATGAATGACAGCCTGGAGTTTAGAGTCTTACAGGATATTGAGTTCTCACTCATTTGTCCTTCTCATGTACTGATTTACAGCTTGTCAATTATGAACAGCTCTATCAGTCATCAAGCCAACCCTAAATATTTATTCAATACCAACTGGCTTAAAAGACGTCAGATGGGGGATGGAGCTTTATGAGACTTGGGCTGGAAGAGCAGAATGGAGTATAAGGGATTTCCATACCAGCTCCTTCAAGGGCCCCCTATGGAGACAGAGAATGGAGGTACCCATCCAATAGGTGAGGAATGAGCAAAATGGAGATTGGAGGGAGGTCCTAGGAGGGAGTAGGTGATCATAGGAAAAAGGCAGGGAGGAGAGGGCTATAGGGTGGGAAAGTGTAGAGAACTCAGAATTTTACCACTGTTAAGCTTGACTAATACAGGGGATTGATGTCTCCAGGCTACTTGTGTAAGAGGAAATGAAGGAATCGGGGTGGATCACAGTCTCCAGCCCTTAAAGGGGGTGTTGTTAAACTTGTTTGTGCCATGAACCCCTTTGGCAGTCTGGGGAAGCCTATGGAGCTCTTCTCAAAATCATGCTTTTAAATGCACAAAATAAAATCCATACAATTAAAAAGTTATATTGAGATAGTTATCAAAAGGGTTTTTGTTTGTTTTTAAACACAAAATTTCACAGATCCCAGGTTAAGAATCCCTGCTTAGAGAATCCCCCTGTGTTTTTTTTTTAATTGTTTTTTTCCCTTGATTATATATGTATGTTAACTTTTAAAAATACACTTTTCTTTATGAATCATGTTGGGAGAGAAAAATCAGAACAAAAGGGAAAAAAACATGAGAGAAAAAAAAGAAATGAACATATATGTTGATTTACATTCAATCTCCATAGTTCTTTTTTTTCTGGATGCAGATGGCATTTTCTATCTGAAGTCTATTGGGATTGCCTTAGAACACTGAATCACTGAGAAGAATCAAGGCTTTCATAGTTGATCATCACATAATCTTGCTCTTACTATATACAATGTATTCCTGTTTCTGCTTGTTTGCCTCAGCATCAGTTCATGAAAATCTTTCCAGGTCTTTCTATAACCAGCTTGTTCATCATTTTTTATAGAACATTATTATATTAATCTTCATGTACCACAACTTGTTCGGTTATCCCCCAATTGACAGGCATCTACTCATTTTCTAGTTCTTTGCTACCACAAAAAGAGCTGCTACAAACATTTTTGCACAAGTAGATCCTTTTCCCTCCTTTATGATTTCCTTGGGATAGACCCAGTAATGGCACTGCTGGGTCAAAGAATCCCCTTGTGTTGAAGTAAAAAACACACACCAGATATTTGGAAGCCCCTAGTCAGAAGAGATTAAATTCAATTTAACAACTGAATGCCTGCTATGTGCCAAGTACTGTGCTAGGTAGTGGGGGTAGTGGATAGGAGCTTACATCTCTGCTGATAAGAAACAATATGTATACATAGATAGATAGATACAAGATAAATGCTGACTGAATATAATTTGAGAAGTGACAAGAGCATTGATAATTGGAGAGATTGGGAAAGTCTTCCTGGAGGAGGAGGTATGTGGCCTATGGTTAGAAGGAAGCAGGAGACTCTACAAGGTGAGGAAGAAGGGTTAGGAGATGAGCTGTGCAACTTCTGGTGTGAGCTAAGAAACTGTAGAAATGCTTGGAAATCACCTCTGAAGGCTTTCCCCTTCTCAATGAACACACATATGTTATAGTTGGGCGTGTTTTTGTACACAGGCACTTGGGGGTAAGATGGGGAGGAATTGGTGTTTAGGTTGCTGGATTCTTTTTTTTCCCTGAGGCAATTGGGGTTAAGTGACTTGCCCAGGGTCACACAGCTAGGAAGTGTTAAGTGTCTGAGACCAAATTTGAACTCCTGATTTCAAGGCTGGTGCTCTATCCACTGCACCACTTAGCTGCCCCTAGGTTTCGGGATTCTGATGGGATTAGTGAGATTTGACAAAAGAGGAGAAAACCTAAGATTTGAACAACAATGGATGGGTCATGAGGGATCCTCTAGTCCAACCCTGCCATTTTATAGGAAAATCTTGGGGAAACTGAGGTCCAAAGTCTTATTGTTTCAGACTCTCTGTGATCCCATTTGGGATTTTCTTGGCAGTGATACTGAAGTGATTTGCCATTTCCAGCTCATTTTACAGATGAGAAAACTGAGGCAAACAGGGTTAAGTAACTTGCCCAAGGTCACACAGCGAGGAAGTTTCTAAATCTGAATTTAAACTCAGATCTTCCTAATTCCAGACCCAATGCTCTATGCACTTTAGCACTCCAGCTTCCCCTTGTCCCCACCTAACTGTCCTAGCTGTCCAAAATCACACACTAACTAAAAAGGATGAAGTGAAATTTGAAAGAAACAAAGTATCTATCTAGTGGCTACAATATATCAGGCACTGCATTAAGCCTGTGCTAAGCACTTGGAAGATATCATCTCATGGGATAATGCTGGAGGAATTGTTGCTTGTCTGTAATATAGAGAAGATATCCCTTCCCAGATTGGATCTCAGCAGTCCCTTCAACCTTTCTGACTTAAATCTCTGTTCTTCCACTTATTAGCTGCCATCTACCACCTTCAGAGTTGTGATATGCTTCCCTGCTCTTAAGTAATCTAAAATCAAGTTGGTGAATTAAAAAAGCAGTACATGCACAAGAAAAGCTCACTCAGCAATACTGGGCACAGTCATTGAGTGCCATATGAATTACAAGGAGGGAGAGACTAGCAGATGACTGATTTCCCAACACTCCCTCCCCCACTACCACACTGCACTTTTATAAATGATGTCATTGAGTCCCATAGCTCTGTGGATGGTCATGGGATGATGAGTAACAGCTGGGATTCAAGCCCTTTAACTCCAGATAAGGAGCAGGTTTTCAGTACACCATGCTGAAGATAAGGGAGAATTGACTGTATATTCTAGGATGGATTGGCAACTGAGAGATGTGTTGTTCATTTGTTTCAAACATGTCCAACTCTTCTTGAACCCCTTTGGGGCTTCTGTGGCAGAAATACTGGGTTATTTCTTTCCCTGAGGAATCTGAGGTCAACAAAGTAAACTGATTTACCCAGGATTACACATCTAGTAATTTTCTTTTTCTTTTTTCTTTTTTTTTGGGGGGGGGGCGGGGGTGGAAGGCAATTAGGATTAAGTGACTTGCCCCGTCACATAACTGGGAAGTGTTAACTGTCTGAGGTCGAATTTGAACTCAAGTCCTCCTGACTGCAAGAGTTAGTAACTTTCTATGGCTGAATTTGAACTCTGGAAGAAGAGGCTTCCCAAGGCAAGTGCTTTGTCCACTCCGCCATCTAGTGGTCAGAGAGGGAATATGGAGAGAACCAATTCAGCCGTCCATCCCACATCTAACTTGACCTAGAGGTGGACGGATGTCCTGCCTATGATAAGGAAAAAAGGCTTCTGGGAGAGAGTGGGCTTGAAACTGATTCTTACAAGCCAGAAGGGTCGGTTGCATTGAGAAGACAGAGAGGAGCCCGTGAGGCAAAGCAGGAAAGAGTGAAAGGGGGATGAGGTAGACTAGCTTGTCTTAAAATAGAAGGATGGTCTGAAGGAACAGTGGGAGATCCCCAGATAAACCATAACCTCCTTGAGAAAAGGTATAAAGCTTTTTAAAATTTGTACCTAACACAATCCCTAGCACATAGTAGGCACTTAATTACCTTGTCTAATTGATTTTTTTTAATGCTTGGCACATCACATGTACTGGGCACATCACATGTGCTGAGTATATTATTGATTGAATGAGATGGTTTAGTCCCTTTTCACAATAGCAAGACAACCCAAGAGAGAAACAGGAGGCAGCTTGAGCCGGATAGGTACCACCACCTCAAGGACCACCTCCCTTGGGACTTTGATAAAGACAGACCAACTCCTTGGACCCAAGAGCTGTGGGAATAGCATTTCCTCCAGATCATCAGTCTTGCCTCCAGTTCCTGAGGGGCTAGTTAACTCCATCCACTGCTATCTACAATCAAGTGAGTCAATAAGCATATAATAATAATAACTTATGTAGTGCTTGCTATGTACCCAGATCTGTGCTAAGAACTGGGGATACAAAGAAAGGTAACAGACAGTCCCTGCTTTCCAGGACTTGACATTCTGGGGATTAGGGCTGGGGTAGTTGGGGGTGGGGGAACAACAACTTGCAAACAACTATGTAGGAAAAAGATACAGATCCATTAAACTGGATATTATCAATAGAACAAAGGTACTAGAATTAAGAGAGGGTGGGAAATGCCACAGGGTTGGCAAGCAAGTCTAGCTGAAGCAGCAGCACCCTACTGAGGACACAAGAACAATGCCACCAAATGGATCACCATCTCTTCTAGGAGAGAGAATGCAAGACTGAACCCAAGAACCTTAGGAACAACACTGCTTCCAGACCACTCGGCTCCCATTCATCATTAAGAAGAGAAGGTCCCCCCCCATCCCCACCAATTACTGACCAACTGCCAGATACTGACTAGGACAGGTGAGCCTCAGAGTCCTGGCAGAGGAGGCACCACCTAAACCAGCAGCCCTGCTTCAGCCTTCAGCTTGGGAAACAAGCTCAGTGGAGATGTGTCCCGGCTTCTCTTCCAGCCATGGCCACAGCTCCTGAAGATCCATTAAAAAAAAATAAGTTCTGGCTTTCAGAGACATTAGCATCTTCAAGTCAAAGAAATGTAGGATTGGATTGGTGCAAATGACATAGAAGATGAGGCAATGTCATCTGCTATGTGCTGCCTCCTCGAGGCTCTCAGGCCTTTCCATCCTGCTAGATGTGTTCCTCTCCCATTAAAGTAATCTTAGTAAATAGTCAATATTTGATGTGGCTGGGGTAGACACTAGATGAAGGTAGACCCCAAATGGTAGGGTTCGGTCATGTGAAGAATTCATAATGGCCTTTCTCTTTGGCAAAAGGTAGTTTAAGGGAAGAGGCTACAGAAAAAATGATGGGATATAATAGACATCTGGAATAATAAATATGAAAGGTGGGAGAGCATATAAAAGACAAGTTCTTTAGTGGAACTCCCAATTATCCAGGAGAAAAGGAATACCCCATGAGGTTGGGGCATGTCTTTTAGCTGGCATGCTAAATCCTGTAAGGGACTTAGCACTCCAAAAGAGTTAGTTATAAAGAGAAGTAGGTTTGAGAAGTATAGTGGGATTAGGAGGGACACCACATGGCATGGGGAAGAGATAAGGGAAAGGACAGTGTCCCGGCCCATTGACCCAGAGGAGAGCAGTAGCAAAGCCATGGACCATAAGCGGTTTTATAAGGACAATTAAGTCTCAGGAATAAGCCAAAACTTATTCTTGGATTTCTGACTGGATTACCTTCAGAGGATGGGACCACAGAACTAAACTGATCTTGTTTATCAGAGCCTTCTTCCTGACTTTTCCAGGGAATAATTTTTATATCAATGTTTTCTCTTTCCACCACATCCATTCAGGACCTCATCAGCATTTACATAGCAATTTAAAATGTGCAAAATGCTATACAATTATGATTTCATTTGGTCTTCATAACAATTCTGGGAGATATTGGCCCCATATTACGTCTGACTTGAAGTAGATGTCCACGTGGACTTGTTACAAAGTTGATCATTATTTGGGTGGGTTTTGAATCTAGGTCTTCCTAATTCCAGACCCATCAAGTTTCCTAACAAAAGGGACTCTATTACTTTTTTTAATTTAAAAAAAATTATTTCATTAAATATTCCTCAATTACACTTAAAAAGTTTTTAACATTCGTTTTTAAAAGTTGTGAGGCCCAAATTCTCTACCTCCCTTCCCTCTATCACCCCTTGAGAAGACATGACCATATTCAATCACTTTTCAATTTACACCCCCAAAGCTTAGCACAGGGCTTTGAACATAGTCAATATTTCCTAAATGCTTTTCCCCCCCTTCAGCTAAGTTGTAAAGTGGATAGAGCCTCTGATCTTGGAAGGAAGGAAGAGCAGGATTCAAATCCAGCCTCAGACACACTAGATGTATGACCCAGGGCAAAGCATTTCACCCGACTGCCTCAGTTTTCCCATCTGTAAAATAGGAATGCAGTAATAACAAGCATGATACCTACTTCCCTCGGTTGTAATGAGAAGCGAGTAAAACATTACTTGCAAAGCACTCTATAAATAAATGCTAGCTAGGATTCATTTTACACTACAGGGAGACTTCAGCCAACAGAAATCCCAGGGTCAGGGCATAGGGTCCCCAAAGCTACACCTCCACTGGAACAGTCTCATCCTCCTCCCTTCCTCCTCTTCCATCTTTACTTCCTCCCTACCCCTTCCTCTTTTTCTTACTCTCTTTCGTCTTCCTCCTTACTTTCTCGCCTACCTCTTGCCTCTTAAAAAGTCTCCTGGGCTGTCTAGGTCCGGACTACTTTTCCCATAGGGCCCTGCGCTCAGACTGCTGACGTAACACTCGGCTCTAGGGAAATCCAGACGTGCTTGGAGCCGGGCGACGATGGCCGACCAGCGAGGTGACTTAAAGACTGGGAGAGGCGGGGGTGGGGGAAGAAGCGGGGGTGGGGAGAGAGGGAGGAAGCGGGCACTCGGTGGGGAAAGCCTCTACCTTGGTTCGAGACTCCACCGGGTTGGGGTGGGCGTGGAGGGGGCTGGGCGCGGGGCAGGGCTGGAGCCGATCTCCGGGGCAACCGGTGCAGGACGGGTGCCCTGGTCCCGGGCTCCGGGGGTGTTTGGGGTTTAGAGCTGGGGAGGACTCTACAGAGAATCCTGCCGCCTCCATAGCACTTGTGGGGAAACAGGCGCAGGGAGGCGGGCTGTCTCCCCCGACTCCACTCGGGAAGGGTAAAAATAGCATCTGATAGCATTTAATAGGGTTTTTGTTCTGACCTCCCAGCGGCCTTGGGAGGCAGGGGCCATTATCATCATTCCCCATTTTACAGATGGGGAAACTGAGGCGTGCAGCTGGGCAGCTGTCACTGCTTGGGTAGGATCTGGGTCTGCTTTTGAATGGGATCACGCGGTCCGCCTGTAGTTTGTGAATGTGAAAGAGCCTTGGAGGTCATCTCATAGTAAGAGCTGCTCTCCATACAGGCTTTAAGGTTTGGGGAATGAGACAGATCTAAATTCAAATCTGGCTCCAGGCACCGCCAAGGCAACTTCCCTTCAGCCTGCCTCAGTTTCCTCATCTGTAAAATGGGGATCATACCTGGCAACCTCCCAAGGTTGTTGTGAGGATCAAATAAGACAATATCTGTAAAAACATTTTGCAGATCTTAAATCACTGTTATTTATTAAGCACCAACTGATGTGATATAGACACCGCATGATGGCAAACACCAAAAATTGGGATTCAGTCACATGAAGAATTCACAATGGCCATTCTCTGGCAAAAGGGAGATTTATTTAGAGGGAGGAGTTACAAAATGATGGAATACAATAGACAGGGACCAGTAGATATACGAAATTGAGTTGGGAGAGCATATGAAAGACAAGTTCCTCATGGAACTCACAATTTTCCAGCGGAGAGGGTGCGTACCCCATGAAGTTGGGACATGCCCTTAGCTGGCAGGCTAAATCCTGAAAGAGACTTAGCCCCTTAAAAGTTAGCTAGCCATGAGGAGAAATGGGGTGGGAGTTTGGGGAGTACCACATGGCATGGGGGAAAGGAGAAAGATAGCATCAGGCAGAGGGCTGGGACAGAGCAGCAGCCATGGGATGGTCCATTAAGTAGATTTTATAGGGAAAATTTAACTTTAGGGACATGACTGGGATTTCTGATAGGGCATGGCAAGGAGATCCCTACAGGGAGTGGGTATCAGGCGTCTGACATACTTTGGATTTCTGACTAGATGATGTCCCCAGAGGTGGTCCGTGGAGCTAAACTGATCTCTTATCAGTGCCTTTGTCGCCTCAGGGATCAATTTTTATCAATTTCTCTACTAACCACACCCAACTTTGAAGACTTCATCCTGACTGTGCTAAGAAGTTGGACATGTTCATTGTTCAATTTCCCTGTCTTGATCCCATTTGAGGTTCTCATAAGCAAGGATTCTGAAGTGGCTGGCCATTCTTAAGCTCCTTTTCTTTTATAGCTTCTTGCCTTTCCTTCTCAAAAAGGGAATTGATGTCATGATGTGCAAGTGAATTAGGTTGAAGTGAAGGAGGGCTGGCAAGATCACCGACCTCACTGTCCCCTCCAGTCTTCTGGGGCCAGTGGCCAGTAGAGATCAGGAGAACTGGAGATGGCCCTGGATGCAGGGGAGGCCTGGGCCTTTTTTTAAGCTAAGATTTTCTACAGGGCTCAGTCTGACTGCAGTCACACCCATTCCAGAATTACAGCTAAGTAGCAATCGAGGCAAAGAATCTCCTCTTTTACCTAGTCCAAAAAACCCCCCAAAAAAACAAAAACAAAAAATTAAATAAATGAATGGATGAATCTGGGAGGGGAAGATCCTCAGGGTTTCTGGCCAAAGCAGAAATGATTGTTCTTTATGTTCAATCTGAGTCAATCAGGACTCAACCCATGACCACATGGGCTTGGCCTGGGACCTATGTATGGGTGACCAATCCCCAAGAATCCGGTTTTGATTTAAGGTGTGGTCCTTTAGAAAGAAATCTTGGTGTGATGCCTTAGGAAACTGCAGCAAACCAAATTAAGTGGTTCAGAGAGGCACAATGAAGCCAGAATTTGAATCCAGATGAATCTGATTCCAGTACTGGTACTCTATGCACTGTACCACCCAGCGGTCCAAGTGCTGGAGATACAATTAATAAAAAGCCAGCCTCTGCCCTCAAGGAGCTTACAGTCTATTGGAGGGAAAGCACACACAAAAGGAGGCAGGAAAGATGATGAGGGGGAAACTTGTTCTATGGAGTTGAAACCTAGCACTGGGAAGTTTTTCATTAATGTAGAAATTAATACAGTAAACATTTCTTAAGTGCCTATGTGCCAGATGTTGAGTTACAAAAGAAGGCAAAAGGCAGTGCCTGCCCTCCAGGATCTTACTAAGCCAGAGAGTTATAATCAGTACTATGACTTTGGCTTCTTTGATTCTCTCTTCAGTCCTGGGGGTTGCTCCTTAGCAAGCGCAGTTTTCAAAGCAAGAAGCTGCAGCTCCTTCCTCCTAAATGGACTGAAGCCTCCCTTACTCCACTCCAGAGCCTGCCTCCTTCAGTCAGACCCTGAAATGTGAATCCTGAGGAGGAAATCGGCCCCCGGTACCATATTGTGATGTGGAGGTGACTCAGATACTGGAGGCCCGCCAGCCACCTGCAGGTGGTGTCCATGCTGCTTCCTGGGGATTTGTAAAGAGAGGCCATAGCTAGGATCCTGGTCCCCTAGCATCTACAGGGATGGAGCCCCTGTGGCCAACTTGAACAGTTAAGATCCATGCTGAAGGGACTTCATCAGGCTTTTTCACTGAGGGGATAAGATCTCAGAAGCATTTGGGTCTCTGAGGGGGAAGTTGAACAGGAGGAAATGCCCTCCACCAGGGCAAGTCAGTACCTTTATAATTTATAATCTCCTGCCCTTTTTTCTATTGATTACAACACAGTCTCAAATTTTCACTATTATAGTATCTTCAGAAAATATTTGTCAAAGTGCTTATTAGTGGAAGGGTCCTGCACTGAAGGAAGAGATAAAAACCATAAACTCTCAAGAACTGGAAAGGCCCTTTAAGGATCATCTGTTTAAAATCAGGTTCTGCTAACATTTATTAAGTGCCTGCTATGGACAGACTTGGTCCCTACATACAAAGAAATTATAGTCTAGTAGGGGAAAGATGGCCATTATAACTCTGATAACATAACACACAGTAAGTGTGAGATTCTGGGGGAAATGTGATTTATATACTGGAAGGAATCAAAATTGACTTCTTGGAAGAAACCACTTGAATTGGGATTAAAAGGATAAATTGGGATTTAAGATGGGGGAGGGACAACCACAGTGCAAGAAGCTTTATGAGGAAGAGATCCCAGCCTAGTATACAGGGGTCATTCTTGGTTTTAAAAGCTCCATAGCGGCAGACAAAGTCTGGGCAACAGCCCATATGTGGGAACTGAATGAACAAAGCCTTTGGCCTAAGCACCAAGTCTGTGAAGGGGAGGCGTGGGAGATAAGGTCAGAAGGGTAAACTAAGGCTTGGGTGTCTGGAGCCTTGACTTCTAGGTTGAGGAGTCTAAACAGACTGGTGAGCTGTGGGGCAAAGTCAGATAATGAGAGCAGTAATAGGAAGATTTTTTCAGCCCTAAAAATATGGGATGTCCATAGTGCCCCTCAAAGGCTGCTAGCCAGCCTCTAATTACTTCCAGAAAACAAGGAGCTTACTACCTCATGAGAAGGCCTGATAATGGGGACATTGGAAAGGACAGAGTCCTTTGTGATGAGATCTTTTAAAGACTCATTAAGAGGACCAGGGGGGGCAGCTCAGTGAAGTAGGCCTGGAGTCAGGGATGCCTGAGTTCAAATCTGGCCTTGGACACTTACTAGACTCTGGGCAAGTCATCTAATCCCTCTTTGCCTCAGTTGTTGCATCTTAAAATGAGCTGGAGAAGGAAATGGCAGACCACTCCAGTATCTCTTCCAAGAAAGCCCCAAAATAGGGTCATGAAGAGTCATAAACAGCTAAACCACAATAAGGGAGGGAGATTAGAAAAAATGACATACAAACTAAAGATTAGGAGGCTGGACCTGTGATGAGGAAACCCCTCTACCCATGCAAGAGGCAGCTTCTCTCCAACCTTAAAGTCTGTTTAGAGTTGCCCCAGGAGCCCAAAGCCAGCAGTTGCCAGAGGCAGAATTTGAGTCCAGGGCTTCCTGACTTGACTCTCACAAAGAAAAAGATGTTGATTTAAAAAAAAAAAAAAAAAGATCCTGGAAGCAAGCAGTTCCCCTGTCATGCTTAACACCAGTCATGAATTCTTTTCTTCATACCTATCTGATTCCAGAATCAAAGGTCTTGTGCGTGCTCTGCCTCACGTGGGTGGGCAGGGTTTGCCTTTCGGAACCGGTGGGACAGCTGGAGAAACAATAACACACATGACCTTGGGAACAAGACAAACCAGATCATAGTCACCAGGGAATATATTAGAGCAGTCCAACCACCTTTCTTAGAGAAGGAATCTGGAGCCTAAGGTCTCATGATTTAGAACCTAAGGGATCAGCGTCAGAGCTGACATTCAAATCTGGACTCCTTCCACTGTTTGGTGTGGCTGAACTGACAGGGAGAACAATGAGGGTTAGGGGGGGTTCAATCTGCAAGCACAGATATGTGACCCCTTCTGCTGTTACTGACTGGACAGCTGCACACCCGTCCCATCTACGGAACACTGGGGAGACTGTTTAATGTCCGGGCTGCAGAAGATGACGGGAGCAATCTCCTTCGGTGAGGGGACCTTCTGTTCCAAAGAGCATACTAGTTCACTGGAGCTGAAGCTACAGGGGAGGGTTTCAGGTTCTCATAAATCAGGGCTCCTTCACCTGAGCTCTGTGAACTTTATTGAAAAAAATCCTCTGATAACTATTTCAACACAATTTGTTTCCTCTGTAATCCTGTGTGATTCATGCCATTACAAACATTCTGAGGAAGGGTTCTTGGGCTTTGGCAGATTGCCAAAGAGATCCAAGCCTCCTAAAGGATAAAAACATGTTTTAAACAATCCATGTACCTTCTCCTCTGTCTGCTGAGAGCCAGTGAAAGCAGCTGTACATTATGCTGGGCCTGACCTGTGAACGGCTAGCACCTTCCTAACCCACCTTCTTTCCATTAAGTTCCAAAGGCTGGGCTGACACTGACCCTCTGCTCCTTCCTGCAGTGTTCCTGCTGTCCTGCCCTGTTCAGCATTATTCCTGGGGGAAGCTGGGCTTTTCCAGCGAAGTGGCCCAGTTGTTGGCAAGCAGTGACCCGCTGGTCCAAATCCAAGAGGACAAGCCATATGCAGAGGTGAGGAAGGCCCCGTCTTACGTATGAGCCATGCCCAGGGAGTACAGCAGCCCTGCAGTCCATTAGCTCTTCTTGGTTACCCACTCCCTTTGGCAGGTGATAAAAGTCCAGCCCACCCAGTGCTTACAGATTGACAGCACTGACAGAAATAGATGTTATTTTTCTGTCAGCAAGGAAATGAGAGGTTTGAAAAAACAGGATGATCATTCTTTTTTCTCAAAACTCATAGTAGTTGGGGCAGCTAAGTGGCACAGTAGATACAGCACCAGTCTGGAAGTCAGGAGAATCCAGGTTCAAATCTGGCCTCAGACATGTAACACTCCCTGGCTGTGTGACTCTGGGCAAGTCACTTAACCCCAATTGTCTCAGCAAAAAATCTCATAGTAGTTATTGATTCCCTCTACTTTGAGGCTTAATTTGGACAGGGAAAGTAGGATGGGGCTACGGGAGGGAGAAGTGGACCACAAACCAGGACAGTCAAAAAGGCCCATCTCTTAATAAAAATCCGTCATATCTTTGCCATGTCTAACATTGCCGCTATCAACCCAGCCTCCTGTGAGGTCAGCAGAACAGTCAAAACTGAGTCCCAGAGAAGTTAAATGATATACTCAGGGTGATACATCCAGGAGTGAGCACCAAGGTCCCCAGACTCTTTAGCCTGATGCTATGGTTGCCTGCCTGTTGATAGATCAAAGCTCAAACTCTATTCTCCTGACACCGTCCAGGATGACTCCAACCTATAGATGTTTAGGAGTTGATGAGCTCAGTTTGAAGTGGGCAGTCATGGTGGTGTTGTGATTACAATTAAGGTAAACTAAAGCTGTATTTACTGGTAATGCTAGCAATTACCCATAAAAGGGGTCTCAATTCATCAGGCAGTCTAAAGACCATGAATTAGGGCTTACTAAGCCTTCATATGGTTTTGGGAAGAACAGGAAGGCTGTTTAGTATTATAAATGATGGAATACAGGGCTAGCAACAATCACTCCTTCCTTTTTTTTTTTTTTTTTGCTGAGGCAATTGGGGTTAAGTGACTTGCCCAGGGTCACACAGCTAGGGAGTGTTGTGCCTGAGGCCAGATTTGAACTCAGGTCCTCCTGACTTCAGGGCTGCTGCTCCACCTAGCTGCCCCTCCTTCCATCTTTTTACTAGGGAAAGCTCACTGGTGTATTTTCTACCCCCATGGCTAGCCAAGGGCTATCAGTCCAGACTTGCTTGAAGGATAGCCAACTTTGTTGCAGAGAGAATAGGCATTCTGGGACCCACCTGCTTCTTGCAATGCATGTTAGCAAGATCACAGATCTCCCTTAATTGTACATGGGCAGTAAAATGTGGAGATACAATATATGTCTTTGAATTATGATTTATGGGACAACTGAATTTTAAACTGACTTAGAGAAGGAAAAGTGAACATCTGGACTCGTGAACTTCCAAATTTAATATGGGGACAAAGAAACATGGCTCAAGCAGTAAAAATAAATTGAATCACAAGGGGTCTGTGTCTGATTGTGGTATTGATTTGATCCTCTCTGCAGTAAATCACCATCACTTTCCCTGTTTGGTTAATGGTTTTCTTTTCTTTAGCTGTGGATGGGAACCCACCCCCGTGGTAACGCTATGATTCCTGATGTTCATATCTTGGAGAAGACTCTTGGGGAGTGGATCACCAACCATTTGTCTTGTTTGGGGGACACTGTCAAAGAAACCTTCAAAGATCTGCCTTTCCTCTTCAAAGTGTTATCTGTAAAGAAAGCTCTTTCCATCCAGGCACACCCCAATAAGGTAGGAGATAAGCGACATTGGAGAAAAGAGATTTTCTTCTTCAGGATGTCCCCTGACAGCAGCCTTATCATCCCCCACCTGGCACTGATGACCTCACCTTCCTAGTTCAACCCAAAGCTCAATCCAGCGTTACATGACAGCTTATGTTTGAACTCTCTGGAGCTTGGTTTTGGCTAGCAGGCTACCAAGAGCTATGTAGCTGCCCTGCTATTGCTGTTCTCCTTATGTAGCCTAGACCTGTTCCAAAAGACTTTCCGAAAGAAAGAGGAAGGGGCCCTTTATGGAGAGGTGCAGCCAGGGTTAAAAGACGTGATTAATGGGGGAGCTAGAATCAGAACTCGGGTATCCTGGCTCTCAGTTGAGGCCGGGAGATCCTTTGAGAGTCAAATCCTGGGTCCCCATGTCACCCTCAGGTCTCTCTGCGTGTGGATATAGCCACACACAGACACCTAGATCCCAGCTGAAGTGAGTTGGGGGAAGCAGCAGATGGCTTCTAGGCCTGGCTTTCCTCATGGCTTCTGGGCAAGGCCCCTGGCTGGTCAGTGCTAAGCCAGACTTGGAACTAAGGCCAACCTTAATTCAAGAACTCTGAATAGAGAGCAGACTGGGACAAACTGGGCTCAGCACTACCTGTTTGCATAAGGGTAGGCAGGTCACAGGGGGTAAGCAGAGGTTCAGGAATGCCTCCGAGTGACAGCTGAGGCCCTATGACCAGGGAGTTGGCCAGAGGCCCTAATGTTTACTGCTCGGTCTCCCTGATTCCTTTATAGGAACTGGCAATGAAGCTTCATATCCAGGCTCCTGAACACTACCCGGATATAAACCATAAGCCAGAGATGGCCATCGCTCTTACTCCTTTCCAGGCCTTATGTGGCTTCCGGCCTATCCAGGAGATCCTGGGATTTCTTCACAGTAAGGCTAGGCTAGGTCACAGACCTGGGTGGAGGGGAGAGCAGGGGGGTAAGCCTGGAGCTATGGAAGAAAAGGGCACACTGCCTGAGCAGCAGTATCTTAAGGGCCCCTACAAAAGTTGGAAGACCCGTTCAGATGGGATGTTACGGATATCAATCCTGGGTTGTAAGATTTTAGCGTGTCTCTCAAATGCTACATGGAGATGACCAGGAGCCCCAGGATGGATGGTCCTGAGGAGAAGGGCTGGAAAATAAGGACCCCAAGCTGGCCAGCGGTGTGTTCTCTTGCTGGTTTGCACCTGTGGTCCCAGGGCCATGGGGAAGTGGGGGCCTTATCCTTGCCACTTCCAGGGCAGGTAGAAGGGGGCCGGCCTAGTTCCTGTGTCAGACCCCAGGCTTCTCTTCCTGCAGAAGTGCCCGAGTTCCAGGTACTGATTGGCGATGAGGCAACATCAGAGCTGGAGCTGAGCATGGGCCAGCACATTGAGGCCATCTCTTCTGCTCTTCGGATCTGCTTCACCAAAATGATGTACAGTGACAAGAATTACTTTCAGCAGCAGCTCAACGTCTTGGTGAAGCGCATCTCTCAGGAAGGTTGGAATGGCTTTGCTAACATGGCGGGCTCAGTGTGCATCTTGGGCCAGTCAATTCCATGTCTCTACATTGTCCTGGTGGAGAACCTGGGATGCTCTAATGAGATCTTCATCTTTTTTTCCTAATGTGGTGCACTGAGTGGAACCAAATTTGAGATGGGCACTGGCTCATTGGTATTTCAGTTTCAAAAAGAGTTGCAGCTTAATTGAACAAGACAGAACTTTCAAGGTAGCATTTAATTGGTAGTATTCTGCATGGACTAGGGGACTCCTAAGATACTAATTCAGTTAGGATTGATTTTTCCCAGTGTCTGATCCACTTTTTCACCTCCTCTTCCGAGGAAGGGAATAGTCTTGGTGCTCCATAAGCCCATCAAGCCTTGAAAGCTTCTTGTGCTCAGCTCTTGAGAGAACCCAAGCTATGTTTCTTCCCTTAGGGAACTCAGACATACTGAACGAGAGACTAGCACAAGACAGGTAAGAACTACATCCTTAGTTGGCATCCAGAGCTCACCTCTTGGCGCTGTCCTTGCCGGCACAGCACATCTTCGTTCATGCTATTCTCTTAAGCTATCTTCTCTCATCCTTTAGGTCTAGGGAAATCCTGTGTTTAAGCTTCCCCCAGAGTGTTCCCTGACTCCCCTCGCCCACAGGGATAGCTTATCTTTGTCCTGTTTGACAGTTCATAAAACAGCCCCTCGTTTGAATTTCAGTTCTGTGAAGTTGGGAGTACTGCCGGTATTTCCATTTGACAGAGGAGTTAATTGGGGATCAAACATCTTGCCCCAAACTACCCAGATTAAAAGGGACACTCCTGCTTCTGCATTTCTTCCCGTCTAGTGGCAGAAGGGAAAGACGTGAGCGGCAGTAATGGGGAGCTCCTCTTGAAGCTTCACGAGCAGTATCCTGGTGACATCGGCTGCTTTGTCATCTACTTCCTGAACCTGGTGGTGCTAGAGCCAGGGGAGGCCCTCTTCCTGGGGGCCAATGAGCCCCATGCCTACATAAGTGGAGGTGAGCGGGCAGGCCTCTGGACTGGCTTCCCATTACACAGGATCTCAGCAGGAGAGCCATATGCTCCAATATGATGTAGTGAGGAGAGAAATGTGCAGGTGCTTCCCAGAGGCCCTACCTTGTGGCTTTATAGTGCTGTCAAACTTCCTAGGGCCATATGTAAAAACCACATTTAACTATGAGGATTATATTTTATTTTGTTAAATATTTCTCAGTTATATTTCAATCTGGCACTGGTCTGTGGGCCCCAAGTTTGATGTTCTTCCTAAAATAAAGCTAGGAAATGGAGGGATAAATAGAGATGGATAAATCGTAAAGGGCCTGTTAGTGAACATTTCCCTTGAGTAATTCTCTATGACATGTGGGGGAAGGGACTGCCTTCTTCAAGGATAGGTGGGTTGGATGTCTCAGCAATAGCTGATGGTTTGAAGGTGGGGTGCTGCAGCATGAGCATGGTGCTTAGGGAAGCTAGACTGACCAGTGTGTCCACCTTTCCTAGACTGTGTGGAGTGTATGGCGTGCTCAGACAATACGGTGCGGGCTGGCCTGACACCCAAGTACATTGATGTGAAAACCCTATGTGAGATGCTCAACTACACTCCAGCCCCAAGCAGTTCAAAACTCTTTCATCCCATGCCTGATGAAATTGACCCTTGTGTCTCCATCTATAATCCACCTGTACCTGAATTCATCGTTTTACACATCAAGGTAAGCTGGAGGATGCCAGGTCAGACACTTGCTACCTTCGTGCATGAGGTTAGATGGGCCATAAGCTTGTTACTAGACCTCAGGCAGTGGTGCTCTGCTCTGGGTCAAGGCCAGACCATTAGGCCAGGGCACTGGCAGGCCCCAATCCCATCTTGGTTCCACATGCTTCTCTTCCCTAGGTTCCTGCCACCACCCGTTTCTACATGATTTCCAACATCGAGTCGGCCAGCATCCTCCTTGTAGTGAAGGGAAAAGCCCAGGGAAACACAGGGCCAAACACCTTGCTCCCGCTGCAGCGTGGTACCGTGGTCTTCATCGCAGCCAAAGAGTCTCTCCATTTGGAACTCAGTCCAGAGGAAGACATGGTGATGTTCCGGGCCTGCTGTGTGATCTAGCGCGCCTCACCATAGTAATCCCCGTGGTCTCCAGTCAGGCCCTGTGATGTGTGTCTGAGCAGCTGCAAGAAAGTAGGCCCAAGCATCATGCCAGCGGTGTTCCTTCCCTTGCTCCAGAAACCACCAGCACCTCTGCAGGAGTGGGGAAGGGACCTCTGCTCCATGGGGGGCGGCCCTCTCTGGAGGGATTTAAGCACATGCTGAAATGCTGACTGCCCCTCCAAGATGCTGGACTGGGGGGGATGCAGTCCACCCTTAAGGCAGGAGTGAAGACCGATGCCCCATCACTGTCCCTAAGGGAACTGTGATGGAATGTGGCATGGGCGCCACTGTTAGAGACCCTGGGCCTGCTGGGGCTGATGCTCAGAAGCCCCAGCAAGGCCTTTCCTCCCCCGACTGGCGGCAGTTTTTCATTCTGTAGGGAAGTGAGTGGTGGGCTGGTGGCCATGCGAGCACATTCTCTGGCAGCTTGCAGCGAGCCTCTCTGGGGCAGACCATGAGGTGGGAAAGGGGCTTTCTGCAGCAGTGGGGGCTGCCCCCAACCCTCCAGGGGGAGGGGAGGACGGCTGGTCCAATCCTGACTCAACTGGCATGCTAACACGGCTTCTTTTGTCCGATACTTGGTAGAGCTTTCTGTTTCTAGCAGGCTTCCAACAAGCATTTGTTGAGTTGACACACTCGTTCACTCTGGTGTTCCTGATTGTGTTATCTTGATTTTGACCTTAAGCGTCCACAGGAGGAACTTCTGTTAGTGCAGGTCAGCATCTCAAGGAGCTGCTGAGGGACCAAGCTAGGCTAGCCATGATGTGACAGGGGAAACTTGAATCTGGGTTTCTGTAATGGGCTCCCCAGGGGGTTGTCTGAACTCTCTCAAGAGAAATATCCTGGGGACTAGGAGGGTGCCTGTCTGTGCTGATTAAAAAAACAGCCAGGGGATGGCAGAATGGGGACATACATTTCCAAGATGCCAGAACTGAGGTGAATTTGACTTCAGACCCTTTGGGAGGTTCAACAAGCTGAGGAGCTGAGCCCCTGTTCCCTAGTCCCAGGCAGCTCAGAGGAGTGGCAGGTGGGTGGCAGGAGAATCCTGCAGTTACTATTCACAGGGCCCAGGCTGATTCCAGCCATCTGAGGTGACACAGGATTGGACAAGAGCTAGACCCTTGTTAGTTGGTAATGATGGGGAGGAATCAGGAATGGGTACAAGCAAAAAACCCCTAGCTTTGGGGTGATGTCATGGCCTGATGACCTCAGGGCTCAGCAGACTTGTGTTCAAATTTCTCCTCTCCTCTGACTGGCCGTGTGACTAGGGCAAGACACCAACTCTCTCAGCACTTCAGACAGTGCCAACTTGGAGAGAAGAGAAAATTTTCTGTACCAATGAAAGCACACAGACTGGTCCCCGTGCCAGCTGACCCCTCTACAAAAGGTTCTGGGCTAAGAGTGAATCCAAGTGCAGATAAGGTGTTATATATCACCCAGGGCCAACACATGCTGTCACTGCAGTGACAAGTAGGAAGCATCCAGTGCCCAAAATTCCTTACTCCATCAAGCAAGAGCAGATCTCTTTAGGATCTAAAAGCCCAGATTTTTTTCTCTCTCACCTGGGCGGCTCGTTCTAGTAGCCCCCACAACACTGACACACACAGAGGTCCTGTAGCATGAAGAAATTTATTGATATTATAAACTCTGCTCATGATTGAAAACTCTTAAGCCATACACATCTCTGAATATATGTATACTTATATACACCACATAAATCCGCCCCAAGAATGAGTAGCCAAAACAAACCTGTCCATTTTCCCAAGTGTACTGATTGTCACTTGCAAAGCACCAGAAGGTGAGTGACCTAATGCAGCAGTCACTGGTGGGCTTTAGCAGATTGGCTTCCAAGCAGCTTGGTCTGACAATAAGCTGTGGTGGCTCCAGACAGATGGCTTACTGACCAGACTGTTCAGCAGCCAGCCACCCCCTTACAATTTCTACCCAGAGCCTTTATAGCATCTGTTATAATGGAATCCCCCAGTGATCCGTGAGGCAGGATGGACATTAGTGCCAGAAACTTCAGAAGCTCTTTTCAAGACAACGAGACAATCAAAAAACAGCTGGGGTGGAAAGCCAAGGGCTAGAGAGCAGTGGGTCAGAACAGTGTCCTAAGTCTAAGAAAACTCTGGTTGTGGGCCTAGAAATGGGCTTGGACCCCAGGCTTTCCTGTCTTTTCATCCCATCGAGGGATTGATTGTCTAAACCTCACTCAAGCCCTTCTGTTACCCCACAAGAAGCTCCATAATGGTGAGATAGTAACAATGCTTTTAATGACTTGTCCTACATCCTTCCAATGCTTTTTTCTCCCTACTCATCTGTTATCCTTCTTTGCAAAAACACCCACATACACACACACAAATCAAGCCATAAAACTTGGGAAAATACAGATGCACACGTGACCTACAAGTAGACAACTACAGTGAACAACTGCCCCAAAAGGGTCTGAGGTTGAGCCCAAAAATGGGGGGGAAAGATAGGACTAAGTTTCTGTTTGTGTTTAGGTTCTCTCTGAAATCCCTCTGCCTTTCTCTTGTCTGGTCTGGATCTAGCAGGCCCCACAGACCTGTAGACTGAGGTGGCCAGTGGGACATCAAATTAGTGGAGTCCAGAGAGCCCAAAGCACCTCTGCAGCTGCCTTGATTCCCTTAATATCCTCCTTTACTCAGCCAGGGGACCAAGCACCACCTGGTACATGGAGTCCTCCAAATTCGCTTGGGGGGGGGGGGGGGGAGGATATCAAGAAAACAGTCTGCAGCTTAGGCTGTGAGGAAGATGACCCCAAGATGCCAGATAGCCAAGGGGAGTCTTGGGCTGGGACATTCACAATCCCATACCAGCTCCCTCCATGGCCCACATATCCCCTTCTTCCTAGAAACATAAAGAGTTCTGTCTTAGGCAAAACAAACTAACCAAATGGAAAAATAAAAACCCAGGGGGAAGCTGAGCCCATCTGTTGAATCTAAACAGTATTCAAAGGTCAATCCCAAGACCTTCTGTTTAAATGTTATCCCTGGGTCCTTCACTCCTGAGTGAAAATGAACTAAGAACATCTGTGACTGGGCCTGCCTTGAGGGCTTGCTGAGCTCCACCAAGAAGGGAGTAGCAGAAGGGCAGGAGAGCCCAGTTTGGGGATAGTCAGCCTCTTTGGTCATATGCTTCCCTGGTTTGTCTGACTCCTACTTTCTATTTCTTGGGCTAAAGCATACATCAGTCCTCTAACCCTTCAAGACAGTCCTCCTCAGACCAGGACTCCAGAGTTCTTAACAAAGATTATAAAAACTTCTGATCTGTGTCTTCAAAGCTGGAGGCCAGCCCCCCTTCCATAGTATCTGAATGCCATCAATCCAGGAAAGACGATGGGGAGCTGGGCAAGAACAAGACCAAAATAAAAGACCAGAAAAACCAAATAAATAAATAAATAAATGCAGGTTGGGAGAGAAAGAAAAGCTAGCTGTGTAATGCAGCCACAGCATCTGATTATGGGGTCTTGGCCAATCAAAGCGGCTTCACAACTCCCAGGATTTGGAAATCGGTCACTATAGTGGGCCACAGCCAACACTGCCAAAGCAATGGGCTCACCCAGCACAGGCAGGCTTAGGGAAAGGGGAAAGTCCACTACCAGCACCTACAGAGCAGGTACACCTATCACTCTGGCTCCCTTGGGCTTTGCCAAGGCTAGTGAAACTTCCTTCTATCAGAATCCCAAGGGACCAAAATTATCCTTAAAGACTCCTCAGCTAAGGTCAGCTGCCTCTAACTCCTTTTCCCTACCTTGTCATATATCCTGAATACACTATACAAGAGGGGAGATGCTCCTATAGTGAATGTCAAATCAACATCCATTGCACTCAAATGATAAGTAGGCTAATTTCAAGAGTTGATGACTTCTCTAAAACAAGACAAATTTTGTTACCCTTATTTTTAAGAATGAAAAAATCCTGCATTTCCTTTCCTGTAAGAGAGAAGCAACTGCTGCATCATACAGAAGCTGTATGTAACCCTCCTATTCAGTCTCATGGACTCCCTGCCTGAACTCTGCCCTAGAGTCTTTGGTCTGAAACATCGTGGCAGTTTCCTGCAAGTCACTGACCTTCCTAAATGATGACTCTGGTGCTGACAGCTGTGCCCACCAGGGAAGTAGAGGACCATGCTCTAGAGGCCCCAGGGAAGCTACTGTCCCTCTTGTGTTGTCCCCCCAGGCAGGCACTGCCTACTGGACGGTACAGGAGAATGCTTCCCCGAGGCAGCAGCAGCAGCAGGTACAGGAGGAGGAGGCCATGGGCTTGGGAGGAATAAGATCCAGATCTTCATCATCCGGCATTTCATCCAGATGATACCCATCTTGCAACAATTGCCGGTTCAGATCCTGATTCACCTGCTGAGGGAAGAGGTGGAGATGATTAGAAGCCTGGCTAGAAAGTAAGAGTAAGTGCTGTGCAAAAGTAAATATGTCACATGCACTCAGTGGCCAGATGCTGTTGGTAGATGGGCCTGCTACATCCTGGTTGACATCTCTGCCACACTGGCCTCCCCAGAGACCTGTGAGCTTGCAGTACATTTGACTTGTTGCTTGATCCCAAAGAGCAGAGTGCCTCCAGAAGCCTCTGGGCAGGACGCTCCTTGGGTATGGTGAAAAGGAAATGGTAAGGCCAGAGCCCCAATACAACTCCTGTTAGAAAGTACCAGCTCCCTGGCTCTCCCAGCTTCTCTACCTAGAGTTAATTCTATTCAATTTGAAAAACCTGTCCTGGAAACCAAAGACAAAGCCAGAAAGGGCACATGTACCCTGAGAAGTTCCTGTGGTTTCACTGGTACAGGTAATTCCCCGGTGGGCTGTCCAGAGTCATATGGACAGTCTTCTTGCTTCCAGATCAGGTTTCTATCCACTATCTAGGCTGCCTACTGAATCTGAATATAAGAACTTACAGAATGTACAGAACAACAATGGAGGGAGGAATACTTTCCTAATTGACAGGAAGCTGGAGATTCTGAGACAGGTGAGAATAAAGAGCATTCCAGACATGAGACAGACTGTGCATAAGTGGGGAGAAGGGCATAACACTTTCCATGGGGAACAGGAAGGTGACCAGTCTGGCTACAATGTAAACTGTGAGGGGAGGTAATGGGTACTCAGTCTGGAAACAAAGGTGAAGCCAAAGTGGGAGGAACTTTATAAGTTTGAGGAGCTTGTGTGTGCTCTCTCACAGGCCTCGGAAAGCCACAGAAACTTAAGCAGGTTGAGTGACCCGGCTGGTCTCATGTTTCAGGAATACTGTTTTAGCAAGGATGCCGGGGAGAAAATGAGCACAATAGTTAAAGCAGGAGGAACACTGAGGATGTCAGTGCTGTCCCTGCAGCTGGGGAGACTCGTATTCAAGCCCAGCTTACAAAACATCCTCGATCCTGGGCAAGTCACTGGCTAACAAGATAGAAGATGCTGATCTGCCTTCAGAGATGAGTCCTTTTATCGATGAAATCACCCCAACCAAACCCCAGTCTGCGTACAAGTTAAAGAAGGCCCAAACGAGGGCCCAGGGGTATGGCTGGAGAGAACAGAATGAAGGACAGAGGTGTCTGTGGGAGCTGAAGAGACAAGACTGGGCGACTAACCTGGACTGGTGGGGAAAGTGAATGTCTGGAGGATGAGGCTGCATTAACACATCAGCATTACCCAGAGGAGATCATGAATATAATCATTCTGTTAATAACCAGCTACCTGACACAGAAAGACCCGAGTTCAAGTGCAGCTTTGGCCCTCAATCGGCTTCCCAGGCATTAGAGGACCAGATGAGAGGCTCATGAAGTTGGCTCCTTGTCATTAGGAGCCGTGTGCACTACTACAAAACTAGGTCACCCCACAACCTGGAACGGGCATTGCAAGTGAAGCAGCAGCAGGAGAGAAATCAAGTACTCAAGTTCCTGATGGAGATGCCTCTGTTCCAGGGTCACGTATGCTCACTGCCCAAGGAGCCCTTTACAATCGGGAGAGCCCCGAGGGCAGCAGCTGAGATCCTAGTACCTGACACACAGGATGAACTTATTACTTGCCTCCTGAGTAGAATTACCTCACTTGCTCCTCCTACCAACCCTATTAGGGAGGTATTACAGGGATTATCATCCCCACTTTACAGGAAGAAAACTAGGAGCTGGGGGGAAGCTACATGGCCCCCCAGAATAAGTAAACAGTAGAGTTGGAAACTGAACCCGCATCTCCTGGGTCCAAATTCAGTGTTCTTTCTGCTCAGACTCGCTGAGGCCCCCCATCAAACCATGCAAGGTGGGTGCTACAGGTCTCCTCCTCATCCTTTAGTCCCTGCATGACAAGCATGTGCCTATTAACTAGTACTGTTCACTGCAGCAGAATCCCTAAGGCACCCAGAGTTTCCCCTGAAGGCATGGGCAGTAACTGGACACTGACAGAAAAGCACATTATGGAACAATAAGGCATCTGGACCCCTCTGAAAATCTGCTGGCAGTTATCATAAGGTGGAGAGCTCACCACACTTCTAATATCATTTCACAAGAAACATAGCAGATTGTTCTTCTAGAAACCACACACTAACAAACAAGAACTGCAAGTGACTCAACCCCCCTTTTTTTTTTATCAACTTCCTCCAAAGGCACCCAGCTTGGGGAACAGAGGACTACATTCCAAAAAGGGACTCCAGACTAGGTTCTGAAAAAGCTTGCCCTCTCTGAGAGCCCTATCAATGAAGCTGTTGGTGTTTAGAGGTCTGGGGGAGGGCGGATTACATATAGACAGACAGGGACTGCACACTTGCCTCTGCAGAGGAGTAGCCTGATGAGTATCTGGATTCCACTTCTCCATCACTAGGAAAAGAGAAGATAATAATAAAATACAAGGATGAAATCGAGCCCTCAATGCCAACTACAACCAGATGAAGAGGAAGGATAAAGAGGTCCTGGGCACAGGCCAACTAATTACTGAAGGACCTCCCAGATCAATTAAGAGGTGTTCATGATTATGCCATCCTTCCACCTTATATTAATTCAAGCAGCTGTGTTACATTCTTGGCCAAGGCCTACAGTTTAGACACACAGAAGGATGGCTGAACTCCACAGAATGGCATGACCCATTAGTTCAGAAGCCAAGCCATTCTTGGCAGTTCCTATTCCCAGAAAAGAACTGGGAGGAATTTGGGTAAATATTCACTGTCTCTTTCCCCAACTTCCTCCTGCTCTTTTCTAGAAAGAGGAAAAACTCACCTGTCTGAATCGAGAGACACCAGATTTTCATCTGCACTTTGGTTGAGGGCAGCATAACCCTTGTTAAACTTCACTGACCTGAGGGGACACAGGAATAAAGGGACAGAAGTAACAGCCTGGAATGAAGCATTGTCATCTTACATAAAAAGCCAAAGTTCTTAACTGTGAAAGTGCAGAATTAATCCAACACCCTTGTTCTCCCTCCTCTGAGAAATGTACAACAAATGAATGTACTGTGCTTGGACGGTGCGTGGATATAAAGAGCGGGGCAGTACTGGGGACTGTCCAAAAGATCAAAGATTCCCAGCTGCTTCAGCTCTCTGGATGTTGGGATTTATCCTCATTTTAGGGGCATAAACTCTAAATCAGAGAATAAGTCAAAGGCACCTCAGAAAGCAGCTGGTCTCATTCCCAAAAGCATGATTTCCCACATGTGGTCATTCAGTCTCTGCATCTAGTAGCACAGAACCTACTAACTACTGGTGCAATCCATCCATCTTTGGAACAGTTCTAATTGCTAAAATGTTAAATATCAATCATTTATTTAGCCACTGAACAAAGAGTGAAGCAGTATGCAACAATGCAGACTAATGAAGGCTTGAGTTCTGGCACCAGATCTCACCGGATGACTGGGCAAGCTGGTTAACTTTTGTGGATCTTGGTTTCTTCCTTTGTAAAATAGAGGTCTGGATTATAAATCCAGCCCTCCTACCTGTTTATTATCTTTGCTTTATTTTATTTTTTTACTATCTTTTTGAAAGAGAAGTCAACCCTTACTGATTCCATTTCTCTACTACCTATAACTCACTTCTCAACTTATAAATCAATTGCCTTCCACCCTTATCACTCACTGAACTCTTGTGAAACTCAAAAATGACCTCCCAACAGCAAAATCCAATGGCCTATTTGCTCAAACTTCACCCTTTTGGCCCCCTTTTCAACATCTAACGCTGGGGACCACCCTAACTTCTTGAATTCCTCCTCTGAGGCTCTTCTTCCACTTCTAGTCCCCAAGGCCGACCCTTTGGTCCTCTCTAGGCCCTCTTCTTTTATAATCTCTCCTAGGTCCAAGTATTCATTTCTGTGATTTCCACTTCCAAATCTATAAATTCAGTCCTGACCTCTCTCCTAGGCCTCACAACCACATTTTTCACTGCCACCAAGTTCATTCTTTGGTGTCAGAGATCTTGAGATGAAATCCATGCTCTCAGTACAATCTGTGTGACATTAGGCAAGTCACCAACCTTCTCTTTAGGCTACCATTCCCTCACCTGCCCACTGACAGTGTTGGCCCAGGTGAGGTGTGCATCATTCCAGGGATTTAGGAAGGTCAGGGAGTTAATATGTCAAAAGTTGGATGCATCAGCTTGGCCTCTTCCTGACTTTTCCCCACTTTGGTTAGCAGTACTACCCTTCTCTCTCAACCATAGATCTCTGACTGTCCCTCTCCAGGGTTCCTACACCCAGGCACTATCTCCTGTCCACTTGATCTCAGCAGGATGTCCTCAACGGCTGCCCTAATTATCTTACCAGCCCCAATCTGACCAGGGCAGACACCACTGGTATCTCAGTTAAGACAAGTGCAGCAAGTTTCTTCTTGCTCAGGTTCACAAGACTCTGCGGACTGCCCACTGCCCACACAATCACCCCTGCACCCTGAAGCCTGGTTCTATTCTCACCTGGCAGCCTCACCTTGCTCTGCTCAACTCCTCTCACCTACCTGACAAGTCAGCCCAAGCCTGCTCAATGGGACATTCTCTGTCTAGGCCCCCACTGACATCATTTTCTACACCTAGAATGTTCTTTCTTGCTCTTCCCATTCTCAACGGTTCACAACCACCATCTTTTTCCACAAAAACTCTCCATTATCCTTCCAGGAAGAAGTCATAGAATTATAAATTTAGATCTAGAAAGGTGATGCCTTACCCACACTACAGATTAACAGTCCATCCCTCCTATGAATTATTATGACAATCCTGTTCATATTTTTCTTAAATCCTAATTACACTTTACTTTGCAAGTTATTACTTTTTAATTTGATTAATTTAATTTAGAACTTTACCGATAATATCTCATTTAATTCTCACCAAATTATTTTATTGTGCACACTTTATTTCCCCACTAGATAAGAAGTTCAAGGATAAATTGATCTTTACTTCAAATCTCTGTTAGTACATGCCTCAGGGCCTCTTTTCACAGGTTCACAGAATATCAACTATTTATTAAGTGTGTCTTACTGGAAACTTTCTATTTTTCTTAACCTCCTTGCCAACAAATACCCCCACTGTAACCAAAGAGAAGGGGAGGCTCCAGAATCCAATTCCTTCCCCTTATTGCTGGCTTCTCTCTTATATCACCCTGTATTTAAACTAAAGCTTTTCTTCACCTATATTACATCATCTCCCAAAGTAGAAAAGTGGGAACCTCAGTGTCCTCAATTCCCAACCCGGTACCCTGAGGCCCTACTGCCTAAGGAGTCCTAATGGCCCTCCCTGAAAATACCCTGGCACAGAAAAAGTGAACAAACAGGAAGTTGGAAGGAACCTTTTCCCTGAAGAGTTGGGATGATGTGAAGAGGCTCCCATCACGCCTTTCCTCCGAAGGACAGCCTTTGCCAGATCTCGGTGCTTCTCTGGAAAATTAAGGAGCCTAAGTCAATAGGCTCACTTTTCATGAGGTTCCTATTCTTATAGCCAATCGAGTGATCACCCAAAGACAAACTGAATGTCACCTAATTATGATATAGTCAGGCCTCTGAACTGAATCAAATCAAACCAAATTACTCTTTGATATAGCGTCCTCATGTAGTGGAGGAGAAAGCACTAATATCCCAGCACTGAGATGGCCTCATAAAGAGCCCCAGTCCCTCAGAAGGGCCAAGTACCCCGGCCATAGTGCCTGGTCTTCCTCCCCCATTTGCCAAAAAGGGAGGCCAATCATCGCTCCTGTGTGTATCGGTCATTAAGGTGAGAAGGACCCCATCTTCCTTCCCTTCCAGAGGATTCCTGATATTCACTGAGGTCTCTTGTGGCTTCTTTTATTCTCTCTCCAAAGCTGCCTTTATTCATACAAGAGAAAACAAGATTCAAATGCAGTACCATGATGCGGTCTTGTGCTAACTGGATAAGAGGGCCGGACTGCCAGGGGGTCTGGGTAGGTGTGCAGAGTTCTCCAGTAATCTGACTTTGGGGGTGGGGATGTAACCCAAGCTGGGCCAGAACCAGGCCTGAGACTGCACCTGCCTCTCTGGCCGGCACAATCCACAGAAGGCTGGACTGGAGACCCAGGCTGTGGGTTCCTGTCTCAGCTATGGCTCTTACAACCAGGGCGACCTTGACCTCTGAGCTCACTACTCTCACCTAGGAGACCCCTGAGGTCCCTTGGCTGGCTCTCAATCTGATTCCAGAACTGCCGTCCCCATAGACTTCTGCTCAGGAACCAATTAAGACTAAATGAATACTCACGCAACTTGGCCTGAATGGAAGGCATTCGGGTCATGAGGTATGGTCCTCTTTTCTCTACTGCCTCGGGAGCCCAGTCTACCCGCTTGTAGCCACTCGCCACCTGCGGGGGCAAGCAGTAGCTTGCTGAAGGGCAACAAACAGCCTCCTGCCAGGTGGGAGACTCTACGGCAGCGCCCCTAAAGCAATGACATCCCCCGGATCTCCAGGGATCTTCCTGAGGTGGGAGGGAGGAGGACAGGTAGAGAGAGCGAGGGGTGGGAAGGCTAAAAAGAAGGGGGAGGGAGAATGGAGGAATGGTGGGGAGGATGCGGAGGGAGACCGCGGGAAAAGGAGGAGAAAGAGACAGACAAGAGGAGGGTGGGGAACCCAGGGGCGCTGGACAGGCTAAAAAGTAGGATGGACGGACGGTGGGGGAGGGGAGTGTCCGAGGCTCAGAGTTCGGGACACGTGGGCCCGGCCGGGCCAGGGGCCTCCCCCCCTGCCTCTCCTACCCCACTCACCGGCCAAAGCCCTCAGGCCTCAGTTTCCCCCTCAGCCCTTCCCCCTCCCCGCAGCCCCTGGCGGGGTGGGGCCGGGCCCGCCCTCCTTCCCTCACCGCGCCGCCGGGAGCCCGGCCGGGCCGGGGTCGCGAGGCCTGGGCGGGG
>JAJPUD010001189.1:330471-350817 GCA_023553655.1 Myrmecobius fasciatus | reverse complement strand
CCTCCCACGTGACGGCGTCCTGGCTGACGTCACGGCGCCCCGCCCCTCTCCCCATCCTGGCCGGGCTCTCCTTTAGCAAGATGGCCGAAAGAATCCTTAGCATCACTAGACTGCACCAATTTCATCTGTGAGATAAAAGTGCTATTGAAGAATAGAAATCGATTAGGAAGTCAGCGTAGACCTGACTTAGCTAGCTTGGCCCTGCCAGAAATTACCAGAAATTTGTAACAGTAAACTGTTCCTCAGTTTGCCTCTCTGTCAAACGGTGATGAGACGTAGTTAGATGATGGAATGTTAAGAGTCGGCAGATCATTTGGTCGGACCTAGCCCCAGAGGAGTGGCTTGTGAACGCCATTACTGTCCTCACTGTTGCTGTAGACGAGAAGGGTCTTCTTTTACCCCCCAGAGGCGCCGCTCGACCTTGTATAACGCCCCCTCGTTAAGGACCTACTTTGGGGCCGACACTGGCACCCCCACACTATGTGGAGGGGTCCGGGGAGGGCTGGGGGTGGGCATGATAGAATCCTGTTATATGCTGGAGCAGGCATGGAGGCAGGGCTCCAAAATATAAGGGAAACAAGAATCCACTATATTTTCTTTTCTTAAAAATAAGCTTTTCTGACATCTTGTTCCTTACATCATCATAGTGTCAAAATATTTTGTAGATACCCTATTTGTCAGAGCTAAAGCCCAGGCCCCGTCTGTGTCTGTGTCCTAAACATAACAACAATCCTCTGCACTCTGGACCGTAACACTGCACCGGGGGTGTTCACTGAGGAATTTAGCTCCCCTTATTTCCAGGACCACCTATCACACATTCACAATCTCTGTTCCTTGTCACTGACTGGTGCCCTCCTATTCCATCAAAGAACTCTAATTCTGTATCCCACAGGGTAGTCACAAATGACACCCTCAAAATCTGAGACAATGGCTGTTCTCACTGGACCCAAGAACAGACACATTGTCCCAAGAGAGACTGACCATGAGATCTCAAGATCAAAGAATTAGTGTTGTGGGCCAACCCCTTTCAAGTATGAGTGGTCCTTAAGCCCTTCTCTCTGGAAGTGGGTTTTGTTTGGCAGGCAAGTATCCTTTCCTCCTCTCTGAAATTAATTACATTTCTATTTGTCTCCTGTATCTAGCTTGGTTTGTGTGGCTCTGACTACCCAAAGGTTAGATGCCAGTTCCTGTCCAGTTGACTATCCCGAGTATTCCTTCCTTTCCCCTTCCCAGAAAACCATCCTATATAACAATGGGTTTTTGTTTGTTTGTTTGTTTTTGTTTTTTTCCCCAGAATGACAAAAGACACATTTTTATTTAAATGGTAACAATACTGTTTTTCTTATTTTTAAGAATGACCATTCACAATATGGAACTGTAAAATGGTGGGGGGGAAGGTAAACAAACTCTATAATTAAATATATTAATGGGTTTTTATCTAAGAGTTATATTTTTCAGTGATATATGAAAGCAAATGAAGAATTTGAAAGCCCCCATAAGGCTGTCCAAAAACCACTGGTACTTTTGTCTTGAATTGGGGAAAGGATTATATCTATTAACTGTGTCCATTTTCACCTTTCAAAGATTTAATGTGGCAGAAATTTCTGCTTCCTCCTCCATTAGGTGAAAACTCCATTAACTGTTATTTATTTTTTAATTAAAGCTTTTTATTTACAAAACATTTGTAGGGATAATTTTTCAACATTGAGCCTTGTAATACCTTCTGTTTCAAATTTTGTCCTCCTTCCCCCCACTCCCTCCCCTAGATGGCAGGTAGTCCAATACATGTTAAATGTTACAGTATATGTTAAATCCAATATATGTATAGTTATTCAGTATAACAATGTTTTTAGAAGGGGGAAAAAAGCAGCACAACCGATAAACATGTTGAAAGTGTAGTGTGTGATACCTATAGACTTCCTATCTCCACAAAGGTAGGAAGATCTTAAATTAGATCTTTATAATTTCTTATATTTACTTTTGACTTTTTGATGAGTGGTTGTTCATTCCATTTGCATTGCAGTTATTGTATATATTGTCTTAGTTCCACATCAGTTCAGAGATCTTTCCATGCTTGTCATTTCTGACAATTATTCTGACATTCATGTATTGAATTTGTTTGACCATTCCCCAGTAGGTGAGCTTCTACTTTGTTTTGAAAAAATACATAGCTGTACTTAGCTTAGTCTTAGCTATCCCCAAAAGTACTGTTGCAGTTATTTTGTTGAATATTCTAATTAATTTGTTTGGCACATAAGTCCATAATAGCGTGGACATTTTAATCACTTTGTGGAATTACAACTTGTTTTTCAAAATGGTTGTACCATTTTACTGATCACTAACATTTTAGTGTGCCTATTCCACAATCCCTCCATTTTGTATTGCTGTCTGTAATCATTTTTGCTTATTTGTAGAGTGAGGTGAAACCTTAAGGTTGTTTTGATTTGTATTTTTCTTATTAATGATTTGAAGCCATGGTCATCAAAAGTATTGATTTAAAAAATAGAAATAGATCAATGTAAAACATCAATATAGTTTGAGATCTGGAAATGTTATTCCCTTAGTCCCTACTTCTATTCATCATTTCCTTTGATATTCTGGATCTTTGTTTTTCCAAATGAATTTTGCTATTATTTTTATGAAATTCTGCAAAGTACCTCCCTGGTAATTTTATAGTTTAGCATTAAAAGTGTAAATTCATTTTGGAACTTCATTTGTATTATATTGGCAAGCCTCAGTCAGAAGCACTGACTATTCCTCCAGTTATTTAAGTTGTTCTTGATTTCCTTTACTCTTAGGAATTAAATCTATATGTTTTTATTGCTTTGGTAGTTTGGTTACCCAGATATTTTATAATTTTATAGATATTTGGAGTGAGAATTCCCTTTCAATTATTGCATCTTGTTTTGTCATTAGAAATGCTGAAAATAAAAAAAAAATTGCTGATTTTTGAGGATTTATTTTGTAGCTCACAATTTTGCTGAAGTTGATTTCCATTAGCATCTTTGCTGATTCCCTAGGATTTTCCAAGTAAACCATTATATTATCAGCAAATCTAGTTTTATCTCATCTATTTTTATGCCTTTAATTTCTTTCTTGGCTTATTGTTGTTGCTAACATTTCCAGAACTACCTCAAATAGTAGAGGCATCCTTGCTTCACCTCCATATTTGTTGCAAAAATTTATAGTGTATCTAAATTGCATATGATGTTTACTTTTGGTTCTAGATGGATGCTTTTTATATTTTACAAAAGGTCTGTTTATACTTTGTAGAATTTTTAGTTTAAAAGAATGTTGTACTTTGTCCAAGATTGCATCTCTTGAGATGATCATATGGTTTTGGATTTTAATGATTGTTGTTTTCCTATTATTGAACCATTTTTTGCATACTATGCATCATTTGCATAGTAAATTTTCATCATCTTTTATTTAATGTATCTTTGTTTTTAAAATGTCTCTTTGCTTACAGCAAAATTACAAGGTTTTGTTTTAGTATTCAATGTCACTTTTTTTCATTTTATTGTTCAATGCATTCACTTTTAAATTTGTATTAGGTTTATATTTTCCTCTCTAATATACATATATTTTTTTGTATATACAAAGATGTTTGTTTCCCTCACTCATGAGTATGTAAGCCCCTTGAGGCCAGGAAGTAATTTCCCCTTTTCTTTGAACGAACCCCCAGACCTCAATTCTGTGCCTGGCACTTAGAAGCTCCTTAAATGTCTATTAGCGATTGATTGACAAAGTATCTCTTCCCACCCACTCAATAACCCTTTGGGCTAGTATAATAGTATTCCCATGTTATAGATGAATGACAAAATCAGTCTTGTCCAAAGTCACACAGCTAAAAAGTTTTGGAGACCAAGGACTGATACCAAATCCTACACTATTCTTTCTACTGAAGTGCTATTTCTTGATATTAGAGAGACAGAGACAGATATTTTCTCTAAATAGTTCTAAATACAATTCTATCATCATGGACATTACTTATACTAAAGCAGTTAACTCCTTCAACTTCCTTCATTCTATACCCTTTCACTATTAGCAGGATTCATGTATTTTTTTTTTTAAGTTTTTAAATTTTTTCAATTAAGAAACTTTTTTCCTCTCCTGCTCTACTGGGGAAAAAAAAATCTCTTTTAACAAGCATATATAGTCAAGTAAAATTCCCATATTGGCCACATCCAAAAATGTATCTCATTTTACACTAAATTCATTGCCTTTGTCAGATCTTAAGAGGTACCCTTCATTATTGGTTGGTCAGTCTTTTAAAGTTGTTTGGCTTTACAATAATATTGTTGCATAGATTGTTCTCCTGGTTCTGCAGGCTTCATATTGAATCAGTTTGTGTAAGTCTTCTCAGGTTTCTGAAACCATATCCTTCATCCTCTTACTATTTTATCAGCTTTATAAACAGTAACTTGTTCAACTATTCCAAATGAGAGGCATCTTCTTAGTGTCCAGTTCTTTGCAATATACATACATACATATATGTATACACAAACACACTTTGCATAACATGTGTATGCTTGCCTGATATGTGCTCACACACATACACAATTATAGGATATTATAGGATAATTTCTCTGATCTCTTCAGAGTCTGGGACAGCTAACTATTACAGACACTTGATCCTGGGCAAGTCACTTTTCTTAAAATCTTGGTAAGGCTGCTGAAAGACAGGACTTTTTTTTAACATTACCATCTTCAATTTACTTTGCACCTAAGTAAATATATGAAAACAATTTGATAACATTGAGGCTTTCAATGGAACAGGAGCAGCTTGCCTTTTCAGTAATTAAATCAAAATTTAAAATTTTGTTCCTAGAGCTAAGTCAAATTCTATCAATTTAAGGAATTATTTCTTTCAACTTTAGGAAAGCAGAGCAATCAAGAAGGGACCTTATGGTCAAAAACTTAGTACAGACAAGGAAACAGGATTTATTTTACCCAAGGTAATAAAACTAGTTGGTGGCCCAGCCACTACTTGAACCCTGTCCCTTGCTTGTTAATGTTTTTTTCCAAATCAGCTTTTAAAATTATTATATTATTTTTAAAAAGCACAAGTTCCCTAAGAGGAGACAAGGTTGTTTTTTAACACCTGATTGCCCTGTCTTCCTTTTTTTTTTTTTTAAAAGCTTTTTATTTACATAACATATGTATGGGTAGTTCCTCAACATTGATCTTTACAAAGCTTTCCGTTACAAATAAAATTACTATTTTAAAAATATCTTTCATAATTTATTTTCATGTTAGCATAGCCCTGGCTTAGAATTGGCCTGTAAAGGATGCTAAAATTCGTAGTTAAATGTTTCTACTTTGCACAGGGACATATCTTCAATGCCAGAACAAATACCTTATTGCTCCTCCGGATAACTTTTTTAGTGTCAAAGCAAAGTCCTCATTGGAGATGGTCAATCCTTGGGCAACACCCACTATCTCTCTCCTCCTTTCTAATAATCATCCCACCAGGGTGCTTCTAAGGTTTTTGGGGGACTGTGGGAGGCCCCATCATCTCAACCAATTTAATGTAGCAACTACATAGTCAACTTTCCTGAAACCTTCCCAAATATCCCAGAGCACGCAGAAATGTCAATTCCTTTCCACAGTGCCTTTGTCACAATACATGCCTTTTCTAAAGTGAAAGTTTCATATGAATACATATTATTTGATTGATCCTGGTACTTACACTCATCTAAACACATTAATGCTCTTCTAAGTTCATACTTGCCTTGGTACCTCTAAGGGCCTTACTCAGCCACTGACAGCCAATTTAATAAAGGGGATGAGACAGGATTCAAACTGGATTGAATCCAATATGCTTAATTTAACAGATACCTGTAAAAAATCCAGAGTTAGACACACAGGTGCCTAATAACATTTGAGACAAAACAACAACCAAAATGAAGACTAGTAGAAGATGGGAAAAGCATAGCTAGTCAGTTCATTTTAAAAAGATCTGAAGGGAGGTCTCAGTGGCTTGAAAACTCCAAGACTATGATACAGCAGCCAAGAAATTTAACATAACTTTAGGCTACAAAGAGGCAAAAGGTACAAGAGCAAGAGAGATTAGCCCCACTTTATTCAGGCCTGGTCAGACCCTACTTAGCATGTTATGTTTGGTTTTGAGTGCTACATTTTGGAAGGATAATGACAAACTGGACAGCATCCAGAGGTGGGGGATGATGATGTGAAAGATCTCCAGAACACATCAAAGGCCAGCAGAATTGGCTATGATTAGCCCGGAAATGACAGGGAGTGGGATGAAAAGGGACAAAACCAATTCTTATTTGATAGGCACTCGGGTGTCAGAGGGATTAGACATGTTTTGCTTGAATGAGTCCCGGGGACATTCGTGAAGCAAAGGGAAACTGTAGTGAAGCAACAATTAGGTTTGAAGAAAACTTTCCTAAGAATTAGAATTGCCCTGAAAGTAAAATTGTCTGTCTTAAGAAGTATGATGGATTGTCACCTCCTTCATCCTGGAAGTAGCACATTTTAATCTATTAGCCAATCATTTCATTTGCTAATTTTTTAATGGAGATGGCTAGATGGTGCCATAGGGCTACAGCACAGGGTTTGGAATCAGGAAGCCTCAGACATTACTAGCAGTATGACCCTGAATAAGTAACTGGATCCCATTTGCCTCAGTTTCCTCAACAACAAAATGAGGAGAAGGAACCCATCCAATATCTCCGACAAGAAAACCCTAAATGAGGTCACGAAAAGTTGGACATAACTGAACAACAATAACAACATTTTTTTTTTTAATGTAAACTCAGGTAGCAACTTCTTAAATTAAGTTCAAACTGTTTCCCTTTTATTAAGGTCCAAGTAAATATTATACAGACTGGGACTCAACAAAGAAAAACATGTTCAAATATTTTATCATCAGCATTTCCAGGTAAATGTGTGTGTATAATCAAGTAGCATTACCAATCAATCCTTAGGAAGCTCATCTGAAAGAGAAAAAGCAAAGAATGAGTGAATTATATTTATGCCCCTGAGCTCCTGGCTCATCTTTTTAAAATCATTTAATCTCTTCTTACAACTTTTTTTTTTGTTGCATCTGTTCTAAGAAAAAAAATATGCCATACACACACCATAGGATCATTAAGTTTTAAAACTGGAAGAGACATTAGGACATATAGTTCAAGCCTCTCATTTTAGAGATGACTAAATTGAGGTAAAGTAATAAATGACTTTAAATGATTTAAATCCAGGTTCTCTGACTCTATACCTTAGGATTTCCATGGTGCCATTCTGCCTGCCAATTCTAACCTCTGCTAGTTACCTTCATTTACAAAGATGTGATAAGGGATTAGTTTTCGTTTGCTATAGAAAAGACACTTGATTTTGGCATGCATATCAGATTCCTTTTGAAGGCAACAACATGAAACAGAAATAAACCAAGTCATGAGTTCATGTCACCATAAGACAATGGAAAGAATACTGGGTTGAGTCAGATGAACTGGATCTGAAACCTAGTTGGGCACTTTCTAGAGAACTTGGATGCCAATTTTTTTATCTGAGAAATCATTGAACTAAATACCTCCAAGGACTCTTCAAACTCTTTAGGATTCTAGGGCTACAGTTAAATCCATAAAACATCCCTGCATAGTGAAAACCTTCCAAAAGAATTCTAGTAAAAGAAAGTACTTTTAGTAACTTGAGTTCCCAGTGGACATATATTTGTCAACCAATATTGATAAGTAGCACTACGTCAAAAGTATTTATAGGGCAAAATGAATCAAGAAGAATTAGACTTTGCAAACGGTAGATGCTTAATGCCTGCCAAATTAAAGTGGTATTCTTCAACTGTTAAGGCAACTCAATGTTTTACACATACAGCATCAGCAATAGAGCTAGTTGTATTCATTTATATCTGCATTTCTCATATTTATAAACTTCAAAACACATATAAATATAAATATTAATCATTAATGACAACGTACAAGCGAGATTATTGCTTATTCACACACTTGAATAGTGCCTATCCAGTATTAATTAATTGGTCCATTTCTATTAAACTTACACAGCAAAAACCTAATTTCTATCCCTCAGCTCAGTGTAGAGCACTGGCCTAGAGTCAAGAAATGTAGTTCAAATTTGACCTTAAAACATTTACTAGTTGGTATGACCCTGGCAAGTCACTTAACCTTTGTTTGCCCAATTTTCTTAACTGCAAAATGGGGATAATAACAGTACCCACATCTCCCAGGGTGGTTGTAAGGATCAAATAAGATTATTTATGAAGTGCTTAGTTAACACAATGCCCAGCACATAGTAGGTAATAGTGCTGGCTCCCTTCCCTGCTCTACCTATTCCCAACTCTCTTACCTGTTACTATTAGAAAACAAACATTTTTAAGTCTCGCTATTTTAATCTTGGAAATAAGAGTTAAGTCTTGGTGAACACTTTAAAATCTCAATGTCTAATGGTTATAGATCAGAAGATGTGCCATAAAGCATATTCTAATGTATCTTTTTACAGAAGAGCATCAGAGTTTGTAAATTCCCTCAAATATCCTCCCTGGGCAAATGTACAAATGGCACAAACTGAAAGAGAGTTCTTGAGAGAAACATTAGTGAAAGAGCATTTGTGATAACACTTACTCCATAAACTTGTATAAACACTCTCCAATTGTCTTTTAGCCGATGAAAGAAATTATTATTAATAACCAATGATTTGGGGAGATTCAGATTTCTCCCTTTTCCTTTCATCTTCATTTCAAGATGCTCTGAGGGTCAATCCAGAACCCACTCAGGTCGGGAAACCACTGTGTTCTACTCAGGTTTGGGTGGGGATAAATTCTTTGAACAGATTCCAAGGTTGGAACTAATTTACATCAATGACACAATCTAAGTTCAGGCCAAGCCTTCATTATAATATTCATTTTCTCATGAACTGGTAAACAATCAGTTGGTGACGACACCCTCTTACAAAAGGGTATATAAGCCTGAGCTGCTGCCATGATTGCCTTTTATCTAAGAGAAACTATCCTTTTATTAAAATTATTCTAATTATAAATTATCAAGCTATTAAAATTCTGGCATTATTAATAAAATTATTAAATTACAAAGAAATTATGTCTTTCAAACCTTTTAAAATGTCACACCTATGACCACAAAATATAAGTGTTGAATGATTGTTATTGGGTTTCTTGAGGGGGGTGAAGGAGAAGGATTGAGATAAAGAATAGAAGGATAAGAAAACAGTATCTCAACCCAGTTGTCAAAGCATACTTAATATTCTGTCCTCCAGTAGCCCTCCTACTCAATGCTCATCTCATCTTACTTACTGGGGTGTAGAACTGTCTAGGCCATTTTTAGAATACATAATGGTAGAAAACCACTTATTTTCACTGCTGCTCCTTACCCAGAAAAGTTTATGCTTTGTCCAGGCCCAATTCCTCTGGAGTAGAGATTCCCAATTCATCTAAAGTTGGTCTAAGTTCCTGAATAATATATGGGTAGATTTCCTTATGAGGTCCTGCTTTGTCCTAAAAGAAAAAATTTCATTTAATTTAATAGACATAGTATAGGTAACAAAGCCAGCCTGACATTACATACAATATATCTAGAGAAAAAGTTCTTATACCCCTTAGGATCAATTTGGTCAGTGAACAGTTAGTTTCAACAGAGAAGACAAACAACTACTGCAGAATTTAAAAGTGCACCTTTTAAAGCAAAGTAAACCTTATTATAGTCTAAGAATAATTTTACCAACTGGAATATGCTAATTAGATGCCAGGAAGGAAAGTAGTGATGACAGAAAACTTCGAAGGCAGTCAAATGTGCCCAGCAGGCAGCATGTATAATTGAATCAACAGAGGGAAAACATTTTAATTTTGCTCTAATTCGAGTCTATAATTCAATTAGCTCTAGTGTTGAATGGACTGATAGCCAACAGAACCCATAATTATCCCTTTCATTTCAGATAAAGCAATTTAATTTTCTTTCCTTGTGTAGACTGTGATTTTTCCTCCTCCTGGCTATAATAGCCCAATGGTGTCTTTTCTGGGAAAATTTGCGTTCTGAGCTAACTTGTTTCTCGGATGAGAGTTTTGGCAAAGTTCTACTTTGCAATGCAACCTATCTTCCTCATACAGCAATACTTTCTCAAGTTAAATAAACTCAGAAAAATGTAACCTGCTATTCTTTTGTCTTTAGCAAATTCTAAGATATCTTTATAAAGATTTAAATACAATATAAATCTATAACCCAACAACAGAATTCTCAGCCCATTGCTATTTCACTGACCTTTACAACCTCTAGAATGCGAACTGCACTAGCAAAATCATCTAACCGTCTGCATGCCCTCAAAGCAGCATCAATGATTTTGGGTTCTGGAACAAGGTCGTAACCAACCAATGTATTCATTCCTATTAGATTAAAAGAAAGTGAAGAAGCAATGTAACATCAGACATGTTCATGTGATAAATTATCCACACTTTCAAAGAATCATGGAACTAAAAAGAACCTCAGAAATTATAGAGTTCACCCTTCCTATCATCCTCAGATGAAAACTGAGGCTCTGAAATTGACTTACCCAAAGTCAAAGAGTTAGGACAAAGATTTGCCTCTCAATGTTTTAGTTTTGGTTTGAATTATGGAATCCCATAAACCAGTTCAGCTATTTTATGGGATCATATGATTTATAACATAAAGATATAAATATAAAGCTTGGTCCAACAGCCCAAGTGCTGTTTCATGGACAAAATCTAAAAAATATAAGGCTATATACTAATTTCACTTCTATATAATATGGCAGATAAAGACAACTTTTTAAGTCTTTTAATGGAAAAAACAAATTCACTATTCTTTTCATCATACCTATTCTGATTCACTTCTGTAAAAAGAAGGATGAAGCCATTATCCTTTTTTAAAACATTAGGGGCTTAAAAAAACCAAACAGAATATTAGAATACATCTGAGATATCTTATTTTGAAGGAAATCACATGCACAGATGACACATGAAGCAGTAAAACTATTACTCCACTTAACTAATGTTAAAATTAGGAAGAATTGAGTACTGACCAAATTAATATTTATATAACAGGGGCAAACAATAATGAAAAAAAATCTTCTAGCAGACAAAAATTAAGAAATCTGCCCCAGGAGGTTTTGAGTTGTTTCAAAGGTACAAAGATGTATGTGATATTTTATACTAGTAGTAGCAAATTCAAACAGAAATGGGAGCTACTAAACTATTCATGGATACCAACATTGCACATTGTTGCACACTGACTTAGAAAACCAAAAGTTAGTATTATGTTGTATTATTTTTAAATTTGTTAAGTATTTCCCAATTGCATTTTAATCTGGTTCTAGCTGCACCTGAGTGTGGGGTGGGCTGCATATTTGACCTATTTGTTTTATGGGATAAAGTTTAAGAGTTATGCTTAACTACTAACCATTTCCTTCTAGCTATGCTGATGTCACAAGGACTAAATGGATTCTAGACCAGCAGTCTGCAAAATAGGAGACAGTTTAATTTCTCTCACCAAAATCAATTTATACACATCACATTTTATACCTTTTCGTAATTCCCAGGCATCAAGATCTGGTTTGCTGAAGTATGTCACCCAGCGAGCATCAAACTCCTCATCTGTCTCATGAGACCCATGGGAATAGCAGCGAACTGACTGGATTGCTACACAGAGAAAGAATATACATATATTTCAATGATAAAACATTTAGTGAAAACATCTATGTCATCTGAAAAAAAGAAAATAAATCTCTAACCATATTTTCAGTATTTGAATATTATACTGGCTAAAAATCTCAGGATATATTTCATGTATACTATAAAGTTTCTAAGTCCTGAGATTTAAGTAATAAGCACGTCAATTAGGAAACCACAAATGTAGCATCATTTCCTTATTCTTTAAAAATATTTGGTCTCGGGCAGCCCTGAAGTCAGGAGGACCTGAGTCAAATCTGGTCTCAGACACTTCCTAGCTGTGTGACCCTGGGCAAGTCACTTAACCCCAATTGCCTCAGCAAAAAGCAAAAAAAAAAAAATAATAATAAAAAACATAATAATAATATTTGGTCTCAAATAAATAATCCCTTAACACATCAAAGAATAAAAATAATTTTCCCCTTTCAATTACTTTAACACCAGAAAGATCATGATGACAACTAACTAAACAGACATGAAAAGGAAGTATGATTTAATGGAAACTGAAGCCTAGGAAGTCAATAATAAATTGCATTTCCTATTTTTAAAGCCCAAATTCAATAGTAAAATAATCAGTTCCTTTGACTTGTGAAATGAAGCTGGATGTATTATAAAGAGTCAAAATTTAAAATATTTTAAATTAGTGACCAGTCATAAAATTATTAAAATCTGATTCTCAAATTACTTCATAAAATAGGTATTAATAAGTCACTAAGAGAGCCAAACTGAGTAACTGAAAAACAAGTCTAGAGAACAGATAATGAAACACACCTTCCTCCTATACCAGTGTATTGCACATTGTGAGATGCAGTTATTGAACTAAATGTTTTTGATTGGCAGTTTTTTTCTTAGTTACACAGATCTCATCTTAAGAGGGTTTAAAGGAATAGGATATTCCCCCAAGGTGACTTGTAATGGATTAGACAGTGAGAAAAATTGCCTCAAAAAAGAGGAATGTCTTGTTGTTGAATAGCCAGAAGGTCAGTTTCACTGAACCAAAGAATATGTGAAGGGGCTAAGGTGTAAAAAGACTGGAAAGATAGAAAGGGGTTAGTTTATGATGGGTTCTGGATTTTGAAACAGTATGTTTTATATTTGCTCTTGGAAGCAACAAAGAGCCACTGGAGTTTAATGAGTGGAGAGGTGATTGGACTCTGCTTTAGGAAAATCTCTTCAGTGTCTGATGGAGAATAGGCTGGAGGGGGGAGACTTAAGGCAGCCAGATCTACCAACAGGCTACTGCCAGAGTACACGGAGGGGAAAGTCTGTACCAGAATAGTGGCAGTATTGGAAGAAAGGAGGCTTATTTGAGAAATGTGACAAAGGAAATTGACAGGCACTGGGATGGCTGAGATAGTGGAGAATGCAGGATGATTCTTAGAATGCCAGCCTAGAGGACTGGGAGGATGTTGTTGCCCTTTCAGTATTAGGGAAGATAGAATTTGAAGTAGTGTAGCATGCAAGATAACGTGTTCTATTTGAGATGTATCAAAGTTGGAGATCAAGTTGACTTGAGAACCATCAGTAAAGAGATGGCCATTGAGTCCTTGGCAATCGATGAACTTACCAAGAGAATAGGGAAAAGAGGAGGCAGCTAGGTAGTGCAGTAGATAGAGCGCCAGCCCTTTAGTCAGGAGGACCTGAGTTCAAATCTAGCGGCATACACTTAATACCTCCTAGCTGTTTTTCCCTGGGGAAGTCACTTAACTCCAATTGCTTCAGCATAACAGTATATATTCTCAAGACAGAGTTATGTATAACTCATTTACTATAAAAGCTGATTTTAATACTTCAAAGGAAAGATGATGTCAACTACGTGGGCCTCATCTTCTTGGGCAGATTGCACTCCATCTTCTCTTCTCTATTGTCCTTTAGCTCCAAGAGTCATATTTATAATATAAATAATGAAAATGGATTTTTCTATTAGAAAACAATTTGGAATCACTGAGAGTGCCGCCTCATTTCCTAAATGTAATTGCAGCCTTCTTTCTTACTCAATCCTAGGTCCAGTTCATCACCCATTCATAGAATGTCTAAGATCTATGTACTGATAGACTAAATCAGCGGACTAAATCCATTAGAGTGCATGTTACAATCTGAACAATAAGCATTTTTTAATCCATTAAAAAATGTGGGCTATTAGGCCAATCTTCTTAGCGTATCTGTAGTGCTCAGTGGATTCTGCATGATATTCTGGGTCTTAATGCAATCAGCATGTCATCTAAATCTAAATCTATCTATAAACAGAAACATCAGAAAGACTTCACTTCTTGCAATTTGTGTAGAATATCCTTGACACATGGTGAACATTTTATAAACCTACCTACTTTAAAGCTTGGCTTGAGACTGATAAACAGAAGCTCAACAAAAAGAAGTTCATTTCTATGGTTTCATCCATATATATATAGATGACTGCTTTGAACACAGGACTGGGTTCTTGGGCTTACTAAAAAGTAGGCAGCTGGCAGTTGGTGTTGGCAAGGAAAGTTGGGCCCTTCTCCATAGTGGTCTTTCCCCCAACTTATGGCTGTGGAGCATAAATTAGAAAGAGGCATGGTTATTCCCAAGAACCTTAGGTTCAAAGCTACTCCCATCAGCCCGAAGGAAAATGGTGGTAGTGGTTTGACTTGCTTTGCACATTTCACCTCTTGTCTCTTCTTCAAAGTACCTTGCTGCTAGAGCTATGCTGGAAATATACTGTCTTTCAAGATACACTTTCTTAAAGGGGAAAAAAAGATACAATAGGAACTTCAACTTTATGCTGTTCTTACTGTGTAAATATAAAGACGTGTTCTACAACAGAAAATATTATAAAAACCAGACTATTGCCTTTTTACACAAAACTTCAGTGTTTTGACTGAAGAGTTAAATCAATTTGCCTAAGATAAATACTGACAACATGCTTTTCCTTACAAAACAGTATCTACATTATAAGCTATAAGAGATATCGCCTTAAATAGCCCCAATCAAGTCTGTCTTACAAACTATATTTCAAAAAAAACTTTCTGATCAAAACTATTAACTAAATATAAATGTTTTATCATTCTTGGTGAAATTTTTCTTTTACCAACCTAAATTTATCAAGTGAAAATCTAGGCAGCATGATGTATTAGAAAAAGCACTCAACACAAACAGACCTGGAATTGAGTTCCAACTCTCATGTATTAATTCTGTGATATTAGGCAAATATCTCACTGGATCCCTGGTTCCTCATCTATAAATAGATATATTAGTATCACTAGCCACACCATATAGGGTTGGGATGAACCCCAGAAGCAGCAGAGTGTGTGTATAAATATGCATCTATCTAATACATGCTACATTACACATATCTCAAATCTCATTTTATAAATTGAAAAGGACTATGGGTGAGGGGATCATGACCTTTTTTTTTATGAACTTTTCCCCCCCAATAAGTAAAACTCCCTTTACCAATGCAGGTCAACAGATTTATAGTGTTTGGAGTCACTGAGAGGTTCAATGACTTGCCTGATTTCATTTCACTATGTTACAAAGCTAAGATTTGAACCCAGAGGTCCAGAAGGAAAAATTATTCACCTAAGGTCACACTCGGTAAATTGCAAAACTGAAATTCAAAACCAGGTCATTTGATTCCAAATCCAAAGCTTTTTCCATGTTTATATCATCAGGATAGGGACCAGACCCATAATTTTTCACTAGTTGAGGGAAGTCCCCGAGAGAAAATTTCCTACCTTTTTCAAAATGAATCTACCACCCCAGGGCCCTAGATGTAAGAGGAGTCATTTTGCTATAGTAACTAAATGTGGCTTAGGGAAAAGGGAAACTGAAAAGCAAAGAGTTACAAAAACAATGTCAACACATAAAACAGAAGCAGCACACAGATAAGTCTATAATATTCTTAACAGGTCAGCTTGAGAACTCTCAATGCTTTTTCTAAGGTAACAGAAGCAACACAAATAGACATCTGCTTTTCTCCCAGGGAGTTTCATCTTTACAACGTAACACTCCATATTCTTCTACTGTTTATTGCATTGACTGGGATGAACTAACATGCAAAAGACTTCTTTATAATCATGATTTTTAAAGTGTTTTAAAATAATACCTGGATACTACGACACAGCTATTCACATCAGCTTTTTAAAGGAAGTTCCATAATATTCATTTTAATATGTATTTAGAATGTATCTCAGACTATTTAAAAGTCAAATAAAATTATATGTAGGAAAAGATAACAAAGCCATTAAAATATAATGGAACACACAGATCTAACAGTTATGGGATAGAATTTGGTGCTTATCATACCATGTGGTATCTGTCCTGTACCAAAACAACCAATAAATTTGTGTGTTTGAAAAAGTTATTCTTCAGGTATCAATTAATTTAACTGACCTTCAAGGCCCCTTTTGATACTGAAACTGATTTGTTTATTAGTTGAACAAGGCAATTTATAGCTATTTCTTACTTGTAGACAGAAGAAATGAACATACATTTAAAAATCTGTATCTTAAATTAATGAAAATATATTTGTTATACAGAATGGATCTTTCATTACCCTTTTCCTTTAAAAATTAAATGAATATTCCCAATACTGGAGTCAAACTAGATAAAATACTGTCATATGAGCTCAGTTATATATAGTATAAAGTTATATGTACTCCCACACAGAAAAACATTTGTACATTTCAGTAATTTTGTATCAATAAAAAGTAGTTCCCCACAAATTTAGTAAAGGTTTTATAAAATGCAAAATTTCTGAGTTGGAAGTTACTTAAGTTCTTAAATTTCCTCTATAACACTCTGGTGGCTTGTAATTATTTTAGTTGTCTTTCCTAGTACTCCTATAGTTGGGCTCAGCTCTGGGTGACCTGCCTAAGATCATAGTCATTAAATGGCAGATGCTCAGCTTGATCCAAACCCAAGACTCTTCCCATGTCACTCATATAAAGGCAAAAACTAACACAGAACTTTAACCTACTGTTAAAAGTTCCTATTCTTCAAGGATTTTCAATGCAATAATACCATCATGTCTCCACACCCATTTCCTTTCTCTTATTGTGCTCTTCTACCTAGAAAAATAAATGTATACAACTATTTCCTTCAATACCAACTATGAAAAATTACTCAAATTTCATATAATGCTTTAAAATCTATAACCCCTTTCCTCTTAGTAGTATCCCAAGACCTATGGGGTAGGCAGTTAAGCATTGTTATTCCCATGTTATAGGTTTAGAAATAAAAGTGACCTGTTCCAGGTCAGTCAATTAATAGTAAAGCCAGCACAGAAATTGTAGGATTTCCTTTGCTCCCCCACCCCCTTTTCCATTTTAATAGTGAATTCCTCTTAGGACATGTTAATCTTACAAATAGAATGAAATTCAAGATTAACAGATTTTATAACTAACATGCCTAGAATATAGCACACTCAGGTATGACACTCCCCCCCCAATCTCAGCAAAAACAAAAAACCCAAAAACAAACAAAACACAGCTATGTTAGATATAAAGAACATTATTAAACCTCCTTCAAATCTCATAGGATAGACTATGAGGTCTTGTTAACACCTTTGACTGGAATAGTTAAACATATTAACAAAGTTTGTTACTCTACATTTCCCCTAACATCCCCAATACCAACCTCTCATTATCCTCAACAAAAAGTGGAACACTGAGGTCCCTTAAATTCTTTTTAAGTTCTAATATGGATGTATGAGTTTTACATTACCATTCCAGTTTTAGATTATATGGTCAAGTTATCATTTTCTTTATCTTCAAAATAATTTAAGTAAGCAACTTTGAGTCCTCACTATGTTTCAGCATTCTTGCTGAACTATTCGGGGTTTTCAGGCCATATTTTTGCCTGGGATTTTCTTTTCTTTTTTAGAAACTATCTAGCTTTTTAGGTATAGTATAAACTTCATGAAAAGTAATTATCAGCAGTACCTGTCCAAAATGAAGACCTATAAGACCCTTATTAAGTAAATTATAAATCAATTCTTATTACAATCATTGTTTATAAATGCTTTAAAACCCTATAAACATGAACCTTAAAAGCCTATTCATTTGACTAGATGTGCTGAAAGGAAATACAGTATCAGAGAACATTAAGACAGAAAGGGACCTTAAAATCTAGCTGGTTAAAGTCTCTTGCCAGATTTAGAAATTATTTTAATATCCTTAATTTTCAGTGCCCTTCCTCCCAGTTTAGGACATAGAATTATTTAAATTGCACATTTCTATTTTAAAGGTGTATTTCCAATAGGAAAATCCTTTTTTCATTCAATGTAAAATGTAAATGCTTTCAAAGTGGGGAATGCAGGAGGAGGATTTCCCCATAGCTTTGAAATACAATATGCATTTAGTAAATGATTCTGGTCTGAGGAATTGATAGGAAGGAAAGGCCCCAACTGAAAGAGAAATGAAAAATGAAATAGAGGAATGATTCAATGGTACAGACACACAATTAATTTTCATAATAAAAATTAGGATAACTACAAGGCTTTCCAAACCCTCTTTTCTGACACTAGTCTAAGATAATCCTTTCCAACCGATATTATAAACTCTTTCCTCAAAATTTAAATTTATCCTAAGACTAAGAGTACTCTCTAGATATAGCAACATGAAATTTGGATAGAGGATCACAAAGCTGGACAAATTATGATACAGAAAAATTCTAAAATGACTAAGAAATATCACTGAGCTATATCAATTTACACACAACAGAAAACACAGGAGGATTTAGAAATTTCCAGAGACTGGCAATACAAACCTTAGTCCTTTAAAAGACTACAGGGCCTCTAGAAAAACGTTGTTACAGATAGAAGCATTTAAACTCACAACCTTAAGTGCCTAATTTCATAATGTAACATTACCAACAGGGATTCCAGGATTAACCTGCCACTGCTACAAAACCTTCCCAGGATGATACAAGAGTAATATTATTGAAGAGAATAAAATAGGAATTAGCAAAGCACTTTATGCCCTAGTCGGTTTTTTTTTTTTTTTTTAAAACAAACTGAAAATGTCTCAGGCACCGCAGAGCACAGCACTCTCAACTGCAATTGTCTTAGGATCACCTTTTAGTGGCTTTTTCTTGGTCCCTAAAGACTCTTCGGGCCTGGTGCACTTCTCCTGCCACTGGTCGGGTACCAACTACTTCCTTACCTTGGTCTCAGAGTTGCTTTCTTTTAGCTGCAGCTCAAGCAACATCTGTAAGCCTCCTTTCCTGATCCCAAAGCTAGTGCCCTCCCAGAGAGATCTGACACTTAACCACTTTTCCGACGAATTCAAATTGGACCTCAGATCCTTTTAGCTGGGTGACCGAGGACAAATCACTTCACCGGTTTGCCCTCAGCTCCTGAAGAAGGGACAGGCAAACCTCTGTAGTGTCTTTGCCTAGAAACAGCCCCCCACTCTGACACTTAGCATGGTCCCTGGGTTCGGGAAGCCATGGGTGACTTGACAAAACTCAGTGTACTGGGTGTGTGCAAATAGATGGATACACACACTCGTACACATATACACTCCATGTACCTGTCTCCCCATTAGATAGACAGTTCTTTGCAAGAAGTAGTTGTATCGCACCCATTTCCACAACAACCTCAGATATATCAAATACTAATTAGTCAACGATTAACCAGCTCATTAGCGAGGATGACCGGGCGGACAAAGTGGCTTCCTTGCCAGAGGTCATGAATGCAGCCCTCAAGGACCCGAGCCCGCTCATCCACGCTGTTTCCTCCCTTAGTTTTCGTGAGCAAAGGGACCGCGACCATTCGGGTCTTTAAAACCTTGGGGCATCTGCAAAGCTGGCCCTCGGGGTCTTCGGCCACTTGGCCCACGCCTCCACCCTTTCCTGTAATGCAATCACCAGGTTCTGGGGGTGATTTCAGATCGGCGCCTTAGCTGTCCGGGTCCCCTCCGGCAGCCCAGTAAACCCTACCTCCCCTCCACAAAAAATGCTTTACAAACAAAAGATCCACAACGGAAAGCAGCACTATATCTCACGGCTAGAAGTTAGAATAACGACATCTTGCCGGAGTTCTCGGACCCCCGGTTGAGCGAGGATGAGCCGCGACACCTCAGAGCCAGCCCGGGTATCCCAAGGCGAGGAAGCCGCGGGGTTCTGGCCCGAGGTCGCCGGGGTCAGGCCAAGGTGCCCCCCGAGGACACGCGGTCCCCGGGCCCTCCCGCAGCGCCCGCCCCGCCCTGCCGGCGCCGGGACGTTCAATGTCACCTTCGGGGCCTTGGAGCGCCTCTGGGCCGGGCCGGATAGCCAGGCCGCCCGGGGTCCGCGCACCTCGCGGGGAGCCCCTGTCCGGGAAGGGTAGGCGGCGAGCGCGGGCCGAGGACCCGGAGCCGCTCTCGGATAGGCCTGGCTGCCGCTAGGCCGCGGCTCGGGTCATTGCAAGGACGCGGGGCCGCGCGGGCCGGCTTCTTACCGGCAGCGGCGGGAGAGGAGGAGGACGACAGGGAGGAAGGGGCTGCAGCTCCCGGCTTCGGCAGCAGGACCCGCACTGAAGCGGAGCAGCGGCGAAGAGCGGCGGCCAGCATGGTGACAGCGGACGAAGGCGACGGACCGACCGAGCCACCGACTGCCGACTGCTCAGGACCTAGGCTGAGGAGCGCGAGAGGGCGCGCGGCGCATGCGCGCGGGGGAGGCTGGCACCGAGCGCGCCC
>JAJPUD010001189.1:275885-325471 GCA_023553655.1 Myrmecobius fasciatus | reverse complement strand
AACTTTTTGAGCATAGCTCCAAATTGCTCTCCAGAATGGTTGGATCCGTTCACAGTTCCACCAACAATGTATCAGACACACCAATATTCCAAAACTGAAGAAGGACTATGTGGGTGGTCAGTTCTGGTTGGCTTTTGTGTTTTGTGACACCCAGAACAAAAATGCAGTGAAGAAAACCCTAGAGCAGACAAACCTCATTTACAGAATGTGCCAGATGTACCCTGAGATCTTCATGTGTGTCACCAACAGTTCAGATAGAAAGCAGGCCTTCTCAAAGAAGAAAGTGGCCTGCCTGATCGGTGTGGAGGATGACCACTCCATTTATAGCAGTCTAAATGTCCTCCAGGCAGTGTGCCACCTGAGCATGTGATATATGACGCTTATCCACAGCTGTAACACACCCTTGGCTGACAACTGGCTGGTGGATAAAGGAGATGACAAAGCCTGGAGCAATGGTCTTCCACAATTTGGAAGAGAGATGATGAAAGAAAATGAACTGGTTGGCTGCGATGATTGACCTGTCCCATGTGTCAGAGGCCACCATGAAAACTGTGCTGTCCCTGTCCCAAGCCCCCATGATTTTCAGCCACTCCCCTGCCTATCACGTGTGTGGCCATAAATGGAATGTGCCAGACAATATTCTCAAGATGGTGAATAAGACCCGAAGTCTGGTGATGGTGAATTTCTACAATGATTATGTTTCCTGCAAGAAAGATGCTCATCTGTCTCAAGTAGCAGATCATCTGGATTATATCAAGAATACTGCTGGTCCGGGAGCAGTGGGCTTTGGTGGGGACTATGATGGTGTTAAAAATGTCCCCAAAGGGCTAGAGGATGTCTCCACTTACCCAGACCTGATAGCTGAACTTCCCAGAAGGAAATGGACTGAAACAGAAGTGAAAAATGCCTTGGCCTACAATCTGTTGAGGGTCTTTGAAGAGGTGGAGAAGATAAGCAACCACAGCTTCCTGCCTAATGAAAACCACATCTAATATACTGAGCTGGAAGGTAATTGCAAGACCCCCTCTGGCTTTCCAGACCACAGCTACCAGCACTGGCCTGGAGCTCTACCTGTAGTTCTCATTCTTCTACTTTACCTGTGGCTGCTATGATCCTGTCCAGCCCATTACCACCCCACAATTCACAGGCTGTCAGCAGGAACCAAGATACCTGCAGGGCTGGATCTAGCCCCAAGGCCTCAAAGAGGGCCCAAATCCATCTCAATACCAAGCATCTCCTGATTTGTCTGCTCTCTGAAAGAAGGATGGTTCCATTTGTGATTAAGACATCTACATGCTTCTTCCTCAGATCCTTCAAATATACCAAAGGGAAGAATCTAACCTATGAGAGACATTCGGTGAATCTGATCCAGGTCTAGAAAAACACACACACACATACACACACACACACACATATACACACACACACACATAGATGGGCAAAAAAAGAAAATTCAATAAAAGTTGCAGTTACTGCCATTAAAAAAAGTGCTGTCTTTATAAGGGTCTTCTTGAATTATAATTTTGGAAAATATATATAAGTGCTGCTAATATTCAAGAATGATAAAAAGAACGTGAGGCATTTATAACATTAGGAGGTTAAATCCTTTTTGTTTAGAATGTTGTGATTGATTGAATGAGAGCAATCATATAGTAGAAACATTTGTCTGGAAAGCATAAGTAGGACTCTTCCTCTCATTAATGGTCTTAAATATTCAAATATGTGTTCTCCAGTTTGTCAAAGACTTCATTTGGGTTTGGTAAACAAGACAGTTGATAGTGGAAATCTAGAAATGCTATTAGAAAGCATAATTTGAAAACAATAAGATTCACTAGGACTATTTGGAATGTAATCAAAATGTGAAATAGACTGTCTATACTGCATTTAAATGATAAATGTGGCGATTGTTCTTTAGAAGTCTGTAGATATTTGAAAAAGTCTGTAACCTAGTCAAATGATTTTCATTTTATCTTCAACATTGTTAAAATTTTGTCAATTCGTGGCTCTTTTCAACAACTAGGTGATTCAGGTCAATTCCAATGGTGTTATGAGGAAGACAGCTATCTGCTATTTGTCTTTACCTTCTTTTCCCCCTTTCCCTCTTATTTCCTTAGAAGGTAGGACAAGTTTCTTTGTGATACCAAATCCCTCTATTCTCTCAGAGCCAAATCTGATGAGATTAAGATTAACACAATGCTCATCCCCTTCCTTTCTTTCCCTCAATTATAATAGGTTTTCTTTGCCTCTATATGTGATGTAATTTCCCTTATTTTGCCTCCTTTTTCCTCTTCTTCTCTTTTCTACCTCTAATTTCTTTTTCATAGTATCATACTAATCATAATATCATAATAAAATCAATCCTTATTCTCTGAGTACATTCATAACACAAATATAGTTTTCAAGAGTTTTTTTTTCTTTTTATCTTTTTATGTTTCTCTTGAGTTCTGTGTTTGGAGATCAATTTTTTTGTTTAGTTCTGGTATTTTCATTAGAAATAGGTGAAATTCACCTATATCATTGAATGTCCATCTTCTTTCCTGAAAGATAATGCTCATTTTAGCTGGATAGTTTATTCTTGATTGTAATCCCAGTTCCTTTGCTTTCCAGAATATCAGATTCCAGGCCCGTCAGTCCTTTAAAGTGGAAGCTGCTAGGTCCTGGGTGATCCTAATTGTGGCTCCTCGGTATTTAAATTGTTTATTTCTGGCTGCTTGTAGTATCTTTTCTTTGGTATGATAGTTCTGAAATTTAGCCACGATATTCCTTGGGGATTTAATTTTGGGGTTTCTTTCAGGAGGTGATCGGTGGATTATTTCAATAGTTATTTTGCCTTCTGATTCTAAAATATCAGGACAGTTTTCTTTCATGATTTCCTGGAAGATAGTGTCTAGGTTCTTTTTTTTCTTCATGGCTTTCAGGAAGCCCTATAATCCTTAGATTGTCTCTCCTAGATCTGTTTTCCAGGTCAGTTGTTTTTCCTAGGAGATATTTCATATTTTTTCTGTCTTTTCAATTTTTTGCTTTTGTTTGACTGCTTCTTGAAGTCTTGTTGAGTCTTTCACTTCCATTTGTTCGATTCTAATTTTTAATGTCTTATTTTCTTCAGTTACTGTTTTTAGCTCCTTTTGCAATAGACCAATTACATTTTTTTTCATTGCATTCTTTTTCCATTTTTTCCATTTTTTGCAATGATCTCATTTCATTTCCCCATATTTCTTCTAACTCTCTTTTAAGATCCTTTATGCAATCTTCAAAGAAAGCCTTGTGACATGGGGTCTAGCTTATGTCTCTCTTTGGGGCTTTTTCTGGAGTTGCTTTACCTTTAGAGGGACCTCAGAGTTTGAGGTCTGTTCTTTTCTCTCTCCATAAAAGCTGTCTATGGTGAGAGTTCTTTTTGGGTTTTTTTTTTATTAATTTTTTTAAAGGTTTAAGGTTTGTTCAAGACAAAGGAGGCATAGCTGCTTTAATTTGCTTTGGGATAATTCTGCTGACTGAGTTATTTCAGGTGCTGGGCAGTTCTGCTAAATGATTGATTACTTTAGGGTGCTGTGTAATGGCAGCTATGTCCAGTGCTCTTCAGGGGTTCAGTGGTTCACAGTCTACCCCCCACAAAAGGCAGATCTTCCAAACCACCTGCTTACAATCAGGACAGATTGGTCCAAGAGGCCCACAGAAGACTCCCAGGTGTGTGAAAGCCACAATGCTCTGACTCCTGCTTCAGCTCCCTGCCCCAATCTCCCTGTGCTGCAGTCTGGGTTTCGCCCAATTAAAACAGACCTGTTTTGAAGTTGTTCCAGGATATATTTTTCTGGAAAAGTGTTGTACTCGAGATATTGTGGATTCTTTGACTTCAAAGCCAGTCTAGAGGCTTCATCTGCTGTTGGTTTGAGGGAAGGTTTGAAGACAGTTTTCTGCACTCAGAGAACTGTGGGAACCGAGTGTGGCTCACAACATAGTATTTTTACTTTTTTGTGTTTGCTTACATTTTGTTTTCTTTCTCATTTTTCTCCTTTTTGATCTGATTTTTATTGGGCAGCATGATAATTATGGAAATATATATAGGAGAATTGCACATGTTTAACATATATTGGATTACTTGCCATCTAGGGAAGAGGTATCGTGAGGAGAGGGAGAAAAAAATTTGGAACACAAAGTTTTGCTAGGGTGAATGTTGAAAACTATCTATGCCTGTGTTTTGAAAATAAAAAGCTTTGTATTTAAAAAAAATTGTCAACTGCTATTTACAAAAGGGTCTACTCGACTATAGTCATTTGCCTGAAGATCTTTTATTCATATGGAACAGGAACTTAAATCAGTCCATTGTCAGAACTTTAATTTAACTCCTGAGTTGTACCTGATCAAGGTTGTGTCTATGCCCAAGTGAGTTTGTTCTCCACCCATCCAGCCTGGCCCCTACCTAACTTCTTCCCGACTTTTTCCTAACTCCCCAGACCTTGTCCTTCTCTCCTCCTCTTCCCTCAGACTTTAAAACCCCACACTAGAAACATCTTGCTTAATCATATAAGATTCAGTCTTCCCTGGTTATTTGATCTAGCCTGTGTGCCATTGATATAGTTCATGATATGGGGTTTGGCAACAAATGATGTAGTTCAAGGATTATAGGTGATGCAGACTTCAGATGATGGTAAACACCAAAAGTTGGGGTTTGCTCATGTGAAAAATCCATAATGGCCATTCTCTTTGGCAAAAGGTAGATTTATTTAGGAAAGAGGTTACAGACAAAATGAAGAGATACAATAGATACCAGGAATGGTAAATTGTGAAATAAAGTGGGAGAGCATATAAAAGACAAGTTCCTCAGTGGAACTCACAATTGCCCAGTAGAAAGGGAGGTTGGAGCATGTCCTTAGCTGGCAGGCTAAATCCTGAAAGGTACTTAGCACCTTAAAAGAGTTAGCTATAAGGAGAAATGGGATTGAGAGGCATAATGGAGTTAGGGAAAAAAACACATGCATGGGGGCAAGGGGAAAGGGAAAGACATTTTGAGGCAGAATGCCAATGACCCAAAGGAAAGCAGCAGCCATGGGATGGCCCATAAGTAGATTTTATAGGGAAAATTTAACCTCAGGGACATGACTGGGATTTCTGAGAGGACATATCAAGGTAAGACTACTTGATACCTCTACTGAGAGTAACTTGGATTTGAGACTGGATGATGTACCTAGAGGTGGGATCATGGAGCTAAACTGATCTCTATCAGTGCCTTCTCCCTGCCTGTCTCAGGGATTAAATTTATCAATTCCTTTGCTAATCACACCTAACTTGAAGACCTCATCACCAATACACAGAATAAATGGCATCCTTTGTGGCTATGATAAATGTCTCATGTGAGATCTTCACATTGTGAATCGCTCTCCCATCACATGGTATGTGGATACTTCATTTTCTGATATTTCTTCATTATCACTGACGTGAAATGTATCATATCTTTACATCATATTCTATCAAAAAAATCTTGGTGGATATTTTTGGTGAGCTTCCTTTTCTCCTTTTTTTCAGATACTTCCTGCTATAATCTTCACTCTTGATTCATAAGATGGTAGCTTTACTCTTTTACCAAGTTAGAAATAACACTCTCAACACTGAAAATCAAATATCAAGGAAAATTTATTAAAGAAGAATCTTAATGAATTATCTTAATGTTTCTGGCCAGATACAGGCCCCACTCCTCCTTGGGAAGAGGGAGCCCTGAGTACATAAATGGGGAAACCTTTATACTAGAAGCTGCTAGTGTGTTGCAGCCCCTCCCTACAGAGAAAGGATTGGTCCGCTTTATCCGGGTTACCATCTTTCTGATATGTCTACTACATGTTTACCCTTAATATGTATAAAACATGTCTCCTCCCCCCAATCATACATCCCAAGTTCAAAAATGGCAGAAAACTCCTCTGCTGGGGTGTGTTGTTTAATATTCAATTAGCCTATTAAGCAGAGGCAGTAGTGATTTGGTCAAGTCCTGTCAAGTCCCAACTAGTTTGGGCTGGATGGGCTATTATCTTAAGTTTGTGGTTTTCTCAAAACCACAAAAGTCTTTCTAATTGGCTAAATCTACTTGTACCTTCCTAGTCCCCCAATTCTTAGAATCCTAGCTCAAGGCTTCTATTGATCACTTGAATCCTAACCTTCCTTAACCTCTCACATTCTGAAAACCTCTTGGTCAGTGGTACCCACTATCCCACACTGTCTCAAAACTTGTAACACTGTGGAAACCCACCTTTTCAGCATTTCTCACACAAAGGTAACCATTCTACCTGTTCAAGTGATCCCATCCTGTCTTTTCCAACAGACTACCCCTTCTCTCATCTCCATTCTCTTATTTTTGTAATCTCTCCATAGCTAATGGCTCATTCCTTACTGCCTATAAACATATCCATATTTCCCCTATTCTGGGGGAAAAAAACCCTTATTTTATCCCTCTCTTTCCTGCTAACTATAATCCTATATCTCTTCTGCTCTTTGTAGCTAAGATCCTCAAAAAAGGAATCAATAATGAACCATTTTCTCTCCTCTCATTTTTTTGTTTCCAATCCTAACATTCCACCAAAACAGCTTTCTTTAAAGCTGCCATGATTTCTTGGTTGCAATATAAAATTATCTTTTCTAACCTCATTCTTCAGGACCTCCATTCAGCTTTTATTAATTGACAATTAATTTATAGAATTATGAAATGAGACAGGCATGCCTGGTTTTTGAGTACTCAATAGTTAAGAGCAGGATAGCAACGGATAATAAGAGTTCAATCACATTAATAAGGCACAGGGGGTACAGGGATGAACATAAACAAAGTACAAAAACCAGTGTGGAAAGGGGAGTAGAGAGGTAGGGAAAGCAGAGGCTGACATTGTGGGGAAGGGGATAGCTGTGGGGAAGAGAATAGGGAGGAAGGAGAGGCACAGAGAGTCACTAATATAACCATAGATTAGATTTGGGAGCACTTGGCAGCATGGACCCACAGAGATGAAGGAGTGCTGAAGTGAGGCAGGAATTTGGGGAATTGTTAAAGGTTTTTGTTTTTATTTAGAGTAACAGTCTAACTTATTTGTGCCTGCTTGGGGTTAATGCATTAACATATTCACATTGTCTCAAAGTTTTCAGCACCATTTGGTGTTCTGCTGGTCTTATGGATTTATGAAACTTATCTGAATTTTATATATCATAGGACAAAAGATCCTGGCAGCTAAGCTTTAGAAGGATTTAACATGAAATCTCAAGATGTGAATTTTGGTTAATATATGATACACCTTGCAAACCACACTACTTTGATCTTTGGAAAAGTTTATTTGGGACTTCTAGATTCTCCTCTGCAATATTGCTTTTGGCTATTGTTAATTTGTACTGGCTATTTATAAATTTGCTATACTAACTAGAGGGTATATGTGGTAAGGGAAACCAGAAGATACCATTTTAATATATATTCACACTGTTGATCACCATTTCCTCCTTGATACAACTTTCTAGGTTTTCAGGATACTACTCTCCTGATTTTTCCCCTGTCTATCTGACCATTCCTTCTCTGTCTCCTTTACTGGGTCCTCATCCAGATCATGCCCTCTAACCATAGAGGTACACTATGGTTTTGTCCAGGGTTGGTGATCTCATCAGTTCCTAGGGATTTAATTACCAAAGCTATTCTGACCTTCAAATCTATCTATCCTGTCCCAAACTCTTTTTTGACCTTTGTGTGGGTCAGAAGATCATCAAACTCAATTAAAGACAGAGGTTTCTCAAGATAGAAAACAGAAGCTTTTATTTGATCAAGTCTCAGGAGAAGTGAGCATCTTCTACCACCATGGTGGATTGGCAGTGATGAAAGGTAGGGTACAGAAGGCAAGCAGGAGGTTATATACCCTAACATAAACACCCCAAGGGCTGGACCTCCACTCTGATTGGTCAGAACTGGTAGCCTCACACTCTAGCCATGAATAAGGAAAAATCTCTTACCCAATCCTTTTTTTTTTTTTTTTTCTGCTAAGGCAGTTGGGGTTAAATGACTTGCCTAGGGTCACACAGCTAGGAAATGTTAAGTGTCTGAGACCAAATTTGAACTCAGGTCCTCCTGACTTCAGAGCTGGTGCTCTATCCACTTCGCTACCTAGCTGCCCCACCTAGCTGCCCCTTACCCAATGCTAATATAGAAATCATAGAGTTTTCTTATATGGGAGTTCTAGTGTTGAGGTGGCTGTTAGCAAAACAAGGAAGGGGAGAAAATTTACTGCTTGATTTCCCTAAATCCTGTTTACAGGATTATGAAACTTAGGTCTGTCTACTGAGGCTCAAGTCGGTCTGGCTAAATTGAGACACTGTCTCCATTTTATGTTCTACCCAAATCAGATTATGTGTGGGAAAACTTTCACAATTTTCTCGTTTTACTCAGATTCCCCCTCTTATTTGATAACTGAAAGTTTCTCACACCAACCAATATTTATTTTCTCAGTTTCTCAGTCCAACTCATCCATTTCCTCCTCTGGATCCTGTCTATCTTCTTGTGTAACTGGTTCCCATCCTTGTCCCTTCAGTATTATCAATCAGACGGATCCCTCTGCTGTTCGCTCTATCTTAACCATTTTAGATAAAGTTTTCTGGACTATATTGGCAATTAATTGCACTGATAGCTATCAAAAGGAACTATAGTGCCTGTTTCCACAAAGTTCCTTCAAATCAAGATCACCAAGATGTGTTGAAGGGAGAGGACCAGGTTTGAGCTAGAATACTAGCAAGCTAGTTTCTAATGTCTTTAGTAATTTCTTTAACTTTAACTGATGATAATTTACCATTATCATCTATTTTTATGCAACAGTTGGACAACTTTAATTTCCCACAAACCCCACCTTTCTCGGCTAGGAGGCAATCTAGTATCAACTTATGTTGTAATACTGCTTGTCTCATTTGTGGCCTGGTTGGCCAATAGGTCCAAACCCTTTGCAGTTTGATTCGTAATAGTTTCTGCTACAGCTTGTAACCTGATTATTCTATTCAACATATATATATATATATATATGTATATAAATTTTCATCTTGTGCCCATAAATCCTTATGATCCTCTCAGGGGGCCAAGAGTCTCCCCATTCGGGCAATGGGAGTATCTATCCTCCTCCCTATTAGGACTGTCATATAACTGGATTCTTAAATGGTCCCCTTCCTGTCCAAGTAGAAAAAAGAATTTAGGTCTCACCAAACTAGTATAACAACTGCTGGTCCAATTCACAGGAAGGCGGGTATAAGTGGTTAGGCCACTAACCTGCCTCATACCTGATTTGGTCAGTATCTCTCTAGCATCTGGGATATCATTGGCTGCCCTGTTTTTGTTCTCCCAAGGACAAATATTTTTTTTTCTGCTCTTCTCTTGTAAAGGATGGGAAAGGAAGACTCAGAGGAAAAGAAGGAATTAGAACCAACAAACAATTGGGTTGTTCAGATTCTATATCTCTCTTTCTCTTTGCTTCCTCATTGGCAAAGTGGTTGCTCCTGGCTTTAAAGGATTGGCCAGCCTGATGTCCATTCACATGGATTATTAATATATTTTCTGGTAGCTTCAGGTTTTCTAGCACTTGGGAGATAGAGTAACATGGGCCAGATCTCTCCCTTTACTATTTATCATTCCCCTTTCTTCCCATAATTTCCTAAAAACATGAGCCACAGCCCAAGAATATTTAGAATCAGTATAGATATTGCCATCCTTTCCTTCTAATAGTTTTAAGGCTTGGTATAGTGCATACAGTTCACAAGTTTGAGCTGACCATGAATTGGGCAATTTACCACCTTCAGTTAGGGAGAGGCTATCATCATTTTTTTATAAAAAATGCTATAGCATATCCATTTATCCTTTTCCCCTCCACCACTCTGGAGGACCCAACTATGAACACATTTATTCCCTTCAGGATTGGGGACTTCTGAAAATCTTCTCTAACCTTATTTTGGAGATCAATAAAATCAATACAGTAATGTTCTAAACTGGTCAAGTCTCTCCTCTGTTCTCTCCTCCCCCCCAAAATAGGAAGGAGGTGAGATTCAAATTGTTGTCTTGTGAACAGGACTAAATCATCCTTCTCAAGAAGGATTGCCTCATACTTTAGGAACCTAGAGTTGATGAGCTACCTTCCTGCCCTCTGATTAAGGATGGTTTGGACCTAATGTGGGACACTCACAATGAGGCTTCCTCCAAATGTGAGCTTCCTACTTTCTTTCACTACTGTTGCCATAGTTGCCAGAGGTTGAATGCAAGTAGGCCATCCCCTTGCTATAGGGTTTAGATCTTGGAGAGGAAAGCCACAGGCTTTTTCTGACCTCTTTTTATTTGGGCAAGCTTAAGGCTATGCCCTTATCTACATTTACAACAAATGGAAGGGTTTTTCTAATGATGGGAGGTTCAGCACAGAAGAGGTAATGAACACTTCTTTTAATTTCTGAACACTTTCTCTCCTTCAAAGTCCCATTCAATTTTGTCTAACTTTTCTTCTAACAAATACCTATATGTAGGTTTGGAAAGGGCAGCATATGAGTCAATCCAATTTCTACATTATCCTATTAATCCCAAGAACTTCCTGAGTTCTGCTGGTGGATGTCTGCTTTCCCATTTCACCATTGCAATTCTCCTAATCATTCCTCTTTCTTCAAGAGAGAATAATCCATTTAGGATAGACATCAACTCATGCCACGGATTGATGTTAGGGCTGAGGAACTTGTCTAGCTGCGCTGAGAGACTGCTAGGATCCTCCATCAAACTTTTCATTTCCTTTTTAAAATTTCCTACTTCTGTGGCACTCAAGGGAGTGTTCACAAAGCCTAGTCCCCCCTGTGCTAGTAGTACCTCTCTCAGAGGATGCATGCCAGGTTTCTTTGGTTCTAGGGGTAAATTTTCTTGTTCCTCAAAGAGCTATCTCAATTCTCTCCTAAGGAAGCCATGAGGGGATTCTCGTGGATTGATAAGGTTAGATCTTTCTTCTCCCTCAGGTTCTGAGCTGGGAGGGACATTTGCTACAACTCTCAAAGGAGGTGAGGTAGAGCATAAAGGGGAGATAGAGAAGAGGATCCCAAGGGTGGGGTTTAGGTTCCTTCTTTTCTTCCTCCTTATCTCTTACCACCATCTGCTATACTTCTAGCCTCCAAGGTGCCACCGAAGAACTTTCCTTCTGATTAAAGGGCTGTTTGCCATTTACATATGAAATTAGTTTTTATCATACCCAATCCTCAGAGGAGCTGAATTTAGGGCACGTAGTGCCACCTCCGATATCCATTCTGCCCCAAACAAGGCAAAAATATTTAATCATCTTTTTCCTATCTTTCCCTTTGTATTTTGGGAGTTCATTCTAATTTTGCAATTGATTGCCTAATGGACTATCTACAGGTACCTCACATTTGTGCTCTGATGGCACTGGTTTAGACTGCTCTTTCCCCATAATTTATAAGTACTGTCACCACACCCTCCAAGTTCAGAAAAACTTAGCAGAATAGGGAGGGTCACCCACTCCTTTCAATGTCACCCATGAAACATTCCCACAAGTGTCCTTGTGTTGGGGTTCCATCTTAATTTAGTTGGGAGCTGTCATTGCACTCCCTGAGTCTAAACCCCTAGATTAAACAAATAACTTCCAGACTTCTGGTAGCTTACCTCTTAAGTTATTGTGTGACTCCTCCTCACTGGCTGGCTGGACTTCTCTTACTTTCATTTTGATTTGTTGGAGCCTTATCTCCGTTTCTGTCTCTCTGAGTCCCTCTCTTCAGGATTTTTCCTTTGGTCAGGCAGAGCTCCCCACCAGAAACCATCCCCTAATAAATCTGGGTGTGTGCTGGACTCCATTCTCTGTAGGAGAATCCTCCTCAACCAAAGGGAAATTCTGGATGAGCCCCCAAAACTATGTGAGTCAGAAGAGCACCAAACTCAATTAAAGATAGGGGTTTCTCAAGGTAAAAAACAGAAGTGGTTATTTGATTAAGTCTTAGCAGAGTTGAGCATCTCTCACCACCAGAGCAGATTGGCAGTGATGAGAGGCAGGGTACAGATGGCAAGCAAGAGATTATATACTCTAACATAAACAAGTCTTAAGAAACACCTCCAGAAGAGCAATTTGGAGCTATGCTCAAAGAGTTATCAAACAGTGCATACCCTTTGACCCAGCAGTGTTTCTACTGGGCCTATATCCCAAAGAGATTTTTAAGGAGGGAAAGGGACCCACATGTGCAAAAATGTTTGTGGCAGCCCTTTTTGTAGTGGCAAGAAACTGGAAATTGAAAAGATGCCCACCAATTGGAGAATGGCTGAATAAATTATGGTATATGAATGTTATGGAATATTATTGTTCTGTAAGAAATGACCAACAGGAGGATTTCAGAGAGGATTGGAGAGACTTGCATGAACTGATGCTGAGTGAAATCAGCAGAACCAGGAGAACATTATACACAGCAACAAGACTATACGATGATCAATTTTGATGGACATGGTTCTCTTCAACAATGATGTGATTCAAACCAGTTGTGCTGCGATGAAGATAGTCATATACATCCAGAGAGAGGCCTGTGGGAACTGAGAGTGAACCACAACACAGCATTTTAACGCTTTCTGTGAATATTTCCATGCGTTCTGTTTTCCTTCTTGGGTTGTTTTTTTTCTTCTTCTCTTTCTAGATCTGATGTTTCTTGTGCAGTAAGATAACTGTATAGATATGTATACATGTATTGTATTTGTCATATCATTTATCCTATCTAGCATGTATTAGATTACCTGTCATCTAGGGAAAAAAAAAAAAAAAAAAAAAAAGAAAACTTGGGAAAAAAAAAATTTTTTTTAAAAGGTTAAAAAAAAAACAAAAAAAAAAAAGAAAAATGCCTTATAAATGAAAAAGCACTATATGAATATAAATGAATATCATCATTATGCTTGATCAATTTCATCTTTTTTACACATTTAGATCTTTCCAGAAAGAAAATTGACATGTATATACTAGGTTACATTCACTATTTTAATTAAAATTTAAGGATAAGCATAAAAAAAAAAAAAGAAACACCTCCAGAGCTAGACCTTCTTTCTGATTTGGTGGCCTCATACTCATGAACAAGGGAACATCTCTTACACAATCCTAATACAGAAATCATAGGGTTTTCTTATATGGAAGTTTTAGTGTTGAGGTGGCTATTAGCAGAACAAGGGAAGGGAGAGGGGCTACTGCTTGATTTCCCTAAATCACATTGTGTGGGAAGTGCAGACCCTCACCCAAAATGACTACTCAGAAGTCTCTCAAAGTGAAAAGCAGAAAAATATTTAATTAGAATTTCATGAAATTCGGGTGGTCCAACAGCCCCTGAGCAAAAGGGAAGTACATGGAGGGAGGAAAGCCACTGCTCCAAAGCAGGAACCCAGTTTTATTCCTTTCCAACCTTCAAAAATCATTAACCCCTCCCTTTACCCCTTTGATTGGCTGCAGCAATTTCATTCCCTTTTTTGGATGATTATGACCTAAATGATATGTCTTTGTTTCCTGCCATGTGACCTCTGGGAGGACAAACTGTGGCCTACTGAGGCTTCTTTAACTCTAACTGATAGTTAAAGAATATATATACACATTGATTGTTCCCCTTTGTGAATTCTTCATATTTCCGTGTCTTGCACAACATGATTTACAGGAATATGAAACTTAGGCCTGTCAGTCTGGCTAAATTTTGGAGCACTGTCTCCATCTTATGTTCCACCCAACCATGTGTGGGAAAACTTTCACAATATCCTCATTCCACTCACCTCCAATATCTATCTCCAACTGCCTTTTAGACATCTTAAACTGGATGTCCAGTAGAAGTCAAAGTAAATATGCCCAAAACAGAATTCATTATGTTTTCCCCGAAATCCTCCCCAACCCTATTTCCCCCATTACCATAGAAGGTAATACCATCCTTCCTCATGCTCACAACCTTGAAATCATCCTGGATTTCTCACCATCTCTCACTCCCTTTTCCTCCCTCACCATATCAAATCCAAGGCCTGAAATATGTCTCCAATATACCTCATTTCTTTCCTCTGACACTGGTGACCCACTGATTCATGCCTGGACTATTGCAACAGCCTGCTGATGGGTCTGCCTGTCTCAAGTCTCTCCTCATTCCAATACATCCATCTTCATTCAGCCACTAAAAGATTCTCCTAAAACATAGGTCCAATTAATGTCACTCTTTCTCCATTCCCAACTCCTACTGCCTCCAGTATCAAATACAAAATGTTCTTTTTGGTTTTCAAAGCTGATGAGGTCAGGGTAGCAACACCTAGTTTAAAATAAATATGTATCAAATTCACAGGGACCATTCTCTTTGCCAAAAGGAAGATTTATTTAGGAGAAGTTACAGACAAAAATAAGAGATAAAATATGAAATAGAGTTGGGAAAGCATATAGTTAGATTAACCAGAGTTAACTAGAATAAGAAGAAAGGCCCCATTAAAGGGAAGGTACGATGAGGGAGAGAAAGAGAGTACCTCATTGTGGGCATAGTCCTGAAAAGAATTTAGCAAAGATCTTCATAAACATCCTTGAAACACAAAGCTTTTAAAAAATGAATGTTGAAAACTATCTTTACAAGTATTTGGAAAGATAAGAGACTATTAAAAATTAATGTTTATTGATGGTGAGATAAATGAAGAGCCTGGAGACACTTTCTGGGTAATTAATAATTAATTTACCAATTAGGCCAGCACATAGTCAATAAATTAATGGTCAGTGGTCTCTCTTACTAACCAAAGACAAAAGACCATGGATTTTCATGGAATGCTTTGGAAAAATGGGTGCTCTTGACAGGTAGAGATCAACCCTGATTGGTCAACAATCAATGAGTGGACATGTTAATAAGGAGGTAAGACAAGAGTCTTCAGCTCCTCCTGCTGAGAATTTGACTGGATCATGAGACTCAGCTATCCTAACTCCAGACAAAATAATCCATCCCCATCCAAACCACTGAAATTGAACTGTGTGGGTTTCCTAGGTATAAGCCGAATGCTTTAGGGTTGGAATTCAGCTAGATTAGATTTTCTTTACACTTTTATCAGAAATAAATTCTCCCAAATGGGTGGTGTTGCTCTCAAGATTGAGCAGCATGTTCCCTGTTGAGGTTAGGCCTATTTCACCTTCAGCCTAGTCATTCAGAAACTGATTTGAGCTATGAGATTTGGGCTTTGAAGGAGGAAGCAAAAAGAGAAAAAAAAAACATGGATCCTGAGATTTATAATTGGTTATTAATAATTTCTCTCAATGGATTGACTCCTTATGTGAAGTACTGAGAAAGCCCCTGATAGTGAACCTGTTTACAGAAAGCTGATTCAGAAGAGAGAAAAAATCAAATAAGATAAGAACATGAGCAAATTTGGCACCTATGTTTATGTAGACTGCAGAAAGCCCATCCACAGGCATCTTATTTTCAGAAGTACAAACTGAAGCCATCCTCCCATAATGCCCAAGCAGTTTAGAAAGATATGTCCTAAGCTAATTCCATCACCATGGGCTGGAGGCTTTTCTTTTTTTTTTCACCCCTCAAGCAGAACAGTTATTACTTTGCCTTATTTATTTTCCAGGTTCTGTTAGCCAGCCTAAAAGAGCTTGCTAGTCGATAAGCCATGCCCATCTGTGCCTAACTTAATCCTTCCTTACTTTGCTACCTTGCTTACATAATGCATGTGATGCAAATGTGCAAAGGGAAGCATTGATATTATTGCTGTTCCCTGCAAAATTACTAAATTTTTCTTAATTAGTCAAACAATATTATTGTATCTAGGTCTTTGCTTTTGTTTCCATATAAGATGATTTTATTTAAATGACTAAGTGCTATAATGATTAATATGTTTTTGCTATAGTATATAGGTATTTAAGATGATTAGAAATTTACCTTTCAGCTAAACTAGACTCCAAAACACTCATCAAGGAAACAGCTTAAAGCCATTTGTAAGCAGATTAATGTTCACTCCCAGATTTTTCCTGCTGAAAGATGGTTCCTCTATACTAAGTAGCTGTATCCCAGTGTACATTTGCTAATCTGGCATCTGAGCCAGAGGACTAGGTCATCCTGTCTATGACCTCTCTCTACCCCCCACACAAGAGGATGCGCAAAAATAGTATGCTTCCTAGAATAGATTTTTAAAATTTGCCCCCCATTGACCCTGTTTTGCTGCAATCACTGGCAGCAAATAGACTTTTAAAAAATGTAACATTTGACAGGCTTTATTTAAATATACTTAGAGACTTAGAGAAATCTTTCTATAGCAATTTATTTGTAGTTTCCATGAAGAGAGAGAATTTAGTTGTTCCACTAAATGCCTTTAGATTACTGCTGGAATTGAAATGCCTATTTTTTAAAAAAGGTATTAGAGCAATTTAAATATCTGTTTTATTGGCAACTTAGAATTCAAGGTATCTTATCAACTTCTAAACAAAATGTCCTAGGACAAATATCCCAAAGCTATAGAGTATGTCCTTTTGGAACTGAACTTATTTACTTGTAATATAAACAGAAGTGTGCTGATAAATGTTTAACAATGGGCTCTCTGGAAGGGAGGATGTATACAAAACACACTTTAGTTAATTTGCATTATTTATCTGAATTAATCACATAACTCATCTGCATCATTTCTCCATCACTTTCTTAAGTTTAGACAATCAACAAAAAAATACATTAAGCCCTGATTTATAGCGTTTGCCAGTTTCAGAGATATAAATGCTCACACTGAGAATTTAATAATCAGCTCTCATGGAACCTTTTCAAGCTAGCTGCAATATACCCTTGAATTTGATACCGTATACTATAATATAATGTAACTAGGTAATACATATAATATAACTTCCTAAAATGCTCTAGGTGGTAATAATGTTCCTTTTGGAAGACTAGATTTATATTAACTGATCAATCTTAGTTGGCAACATCCTTGTTTGAAATTTTGGACTATCCTTACTCTGAAGATTTCTTTACAAATGTCCAGATGGTAATTAATGTCTGCAATCTTCAGGATAAAAGACTATTACAGTAATTCCTAATGAATGCCTTCCAGAAAAAAACTGTGAAAGGCTTAGCTGAGGACATAAGGAATCTTATTACCTAGATTTTGTAATAGCCAACAGTTCATTCTTCAGTGACCACAAATGTTCTCTGTAAGAAGGTATTTACTAAATGTGTGTGCTGATATATGAACTATTTGTGATGAGGGATGTGCAACTGACTATTCATGATCATACTGTTCTGGTGCTAGTTGTCTAAGCAACAATGGAGCCATATTTCAGAATTATTACAGAATTTTAAAGTGGGAAATAAAAAGAGGGATGAATGGAAATGCTCCATTAGGGATTTTTAAAATGACCTTTTCTTTAAAAGGTATTCCAAATCACTATATATATTTTTTTTCTTTTTGCTGAGGCAAAGTTAAGTGACTTGTCCAGGGTCACACAGCTAGGGAATGTTAAGTGTCTGAGACCAAATTTGAACTCAGGTCTTCCTGACTTCAGGGCTGGTGCTCTATCCACTGTGCCACCTAGCTGCCCTCCAAATCATTATTGATCAGAAAAATGCAAATTAAGACAATTCTGAGATATCACTACACACCTCTCAGATTGACTAAGATGACAGGAAAAGATAATGACAAATGTTGGAGGGAATGTGGAAAAACTGGAACACTGATACATTGTTGGTGGAACTGTAATTCTAGAGAGCAATTTGGAACTATGCTCAAAAAGTTATCAAACTGTGCGTACCCTTTGACCCAGCAGTGTTTCTATTGGGCTTATATCCCAAAGAGATCTTAAAGGAGGGAAAGGGCCCCACATATGCAAGAATATTTGTGACAGCTCTTTTTGTAGTGGCAAGAAACTGGAAGCTGAAGAGATGCCCATCAATTGGAGAGTGGCTGAATAAATTATGGTATACAAATGTTATGGGATATTATTGTTCTGTAAGAAAAGACCAGCAGGACGATTTCAGAGAGGCCTGGAGAGACTTGCATGAACTGATGCTGAGTGAAATCAGCAGAACCAGGAGATCATTGTACACAGCAACAGTAAGACAATATGATGATCAATTCTGAAGGACATGATTCTTTTCAATAATGAGATGTTTCAAACCAGTTCCAGTTGTTCAGTGATGAAGAAAGCCATATACACTCAGGGAGAGGTCTGTGGGATCTGAGTCTGGGCCACAACTTAGCATTTTCACACTCTCTATTGATGTTTGCTTACATTATGTTTTTCTTCTCAGATTTTTATTTTATTTTATTTTTTCCTGTACAGCAAGATAACTGTATAAATATATATACACATATTCTATCTGTCAAATATTTTAACATAATTAACATGTATTAGACTTCCTGCCATCTAGGGGAGGGGGTGGGGGGTAGGAGGAGAAAATTTGTAACAGAAAGCTTTGCAAGGGTCAATGTTGAAAAATTACCTATGCATATGTTTTGCAAATAAAAAGCTTTAATTAAAAAAATAATAAAATGGCCTTTTCTTTAATAACCTGTTGCTTCCTGGTATTCTCATTGAGAAGAATTCTTAGCTAGTTCCAATGGATTTACTTTTTGAATATTTTGATAAGTGCATTTCAACATAATTGGTTTCCTTTGTAACTCTATGCATTTTATTTTATTCATTTCAAAACAATATTCTGAGAAGAGATTCACAGACTCCCCAAGACTGCTGAAGGGATCCATGACACAAAAAAGCAAAGAATCTCTGATGTAGGAGAACACAAATCAGAGCTATAAATAGCCCCTCAGAGCTCTTACTGTTTAATAAAAGGGAGCAAGATTAAATATTATGCCTTTATGATAAGCCAATACTGAAGTTTTAATCTGGAATAGACACAAAAGCTTAAAAGGAGACCATTAGTTGGTACATTTAGAAAAATCACTAGTCTGACAGCAGAAACCTAATTAAATCAGCTTCAGGTGAATTTTGGAGTGCTCCACATCCTTTGTATACCAGGCAACCACAGGAGAACTCATCTCTTTATTAATGAATGATGTTTTTTAACTAGGTGAAATACTCTGATGGGCCAGAATTTTCTTGGGTGACCTACTGTGGACCATACATGATAGTCTTATTCATCAAGGTTGGTCTGACAATTTAAGCAAAGAATTCAAAATTCCTTCTGTTTATGATTTGGGCCTGGAGATTCTCAGGTCAGGAGTGCTCCTTCCATGCCCATGTAAGAGAGGCTGGCCTCCAATTTGAGGACTCTGGGAAATTTGTATAGGGTCAGATGTCTGTTGTTCACCGTTCTTTTTCAAAAAAGATCAATAGTATCATTATATCAATGATATCTTGACTCATTTGTGAACTGGATTTAAGTAAGGCAGAGTTGGACAAAGTTATCAGCCTCGTTCTCTCCCAGTCTTCGAAGTCCAATGGCAAGACAAAAATTAAGATGGTAAACAATGGCCTGGGATACAGTGACCTACCTGACCTCATCTTAGATGACCAAGCTCTAAGTTCCCCATCTGGTTCAGCTTCCTTCATGGCCATTAGAATAAACTGTTCTTATGGGCTTGTTCCTTCAGGGGAAGTCTTCACATGCTTGAGATAGATATCCCCCTCATTCACCAACAGGTTTGAGGTCTGTCAGTTAAACCTCAATATATTTACCCTGTTTGCCAAAAATGTTTCATTAGGGTTTGGTCACAATGCAAACTATAACTTCTTGGAGCCACAGGTGAAAATTGGGTGGATAAGTATCCCCTATTCCCCAAGTAATCAGAGTGATCAAAGAAGAATAAAATTTTTTTTTGTTTATGAATTTTTTAAAAATCACACTGCAGTTATTTGGTCCCCCACATCTCCACCATCCCATTGAAAAAATAGAAAAACAAAATCTCTGTAACAAATATGCATAGTTAAGCAGAGCAAACTTGTATTGACTATATTAAAAATGTGTGTTTCATTTTAGTACCTCTTTTTAGAAGGTAAATAACATTCTTTTTCATTGGTTTTCTGGAAGTGTGGTTGGTCAATGCATTGATCAGAATTTTTGAGTCTTTCAAAATTGCTTGTACAATGTTATTAACAATATAATTGCTTCTCCTAGTTCTTCTTCCATCTGAATACAGTTCATACAAATCTTTCTAATTTTTCATAAAAGCATCCATCTCATCATTTCTTATAGCACAACAGTATTTCATTATATTTGTATACTATATTTTATTTAGATCTTCCCAAATTGATGAGTACTCCTTAGTTTCTAGGTTTTTTTGCCACAACAAAAAAATCTACTTTAAATATTTAATTTTTTTTTTTTTTTTTTTTTTTTGCTTTTTGCTGAGGCAATTGCCCAGGGTCACACAGCTAGGGAATGTTAAGTGTCTGAGACAAGATTTGGACTCAAGTCCTCCTGACTTCAGGGCTGGTGTTCTATCCATTGTGCCACCTAGCTGCCTCTATTTCTTTAATTTTTTTGAGAGATGGGTCTGGTAGAAGTATCCCAGAGTCATAGGGCATGCCGAGTTTAATACATTTTTGGTATAGTATCAAATTGCTTTCCAAAATGGCTGGACAAATTCATAGCTCCATTAATGTTCCTGTTTTTTCAAAGTCCTTCCAACCATTTAATATTTTTTTTGTCAACTATGCCAATCTGTTGAATATGAGGTAGAATATCAGAGTTGCTTTAGTTTGCATTTCTTTATTAGTCGTTTAGAGTATACTTATATGGCTGTTGATAGTTTGGATTTCTTCCCATGAAAACTGCTTGTTCATATCCTTTGCTTATCAATTGGGGAATGGCTCTTATTCTTATAAAAATAAACTGTCTAATCTCATACCTCCCTTAATAGGCTTCTTCAGTCACTAGTGTCCTGTCTGAATTTATTAGTCAGGGGTTAGTATATGGGTATTTTCTAATATGCACTCTATCCAAATGATCCTGAATCCTTACAGGTTGACTCCAACCCACTTTTCCTATTTCCAACTCGATGTGTCTTCAGACTTATCCAACTGAATCCTTCCTCTCCTCGTAATGCTCCATTTCAGATCTGCCTTCCCCTTTTGCTCTCCAGAATGCCTGATCCAAAATTAACAGATTTCTTTTCATCTTAACCCTCATTCTTTCTCTCTCTCCTATTTTTCAGATCTCACTGAGATGGGATTCCCTCCTGATTATATATTATTGACTATTTACATATGATGAGGGAGGCAGATTACTCCTTGCTTTCTGTTGCTACTTGAAGATCCTCTTTCTACTGCAAACACTAAGGGGTCTCTTCTTTGAGGTCCACACTATTTAAATTTATTATCCAATCGAGATTCTGGTAGTTATTATGTATAGATCCTTTAGCACATTTTACTTCCTTCCTCAATGAGTTCATTATTTGGCCCACTATCTTTCCCTCCTCCCCATCTTCTAGCCTTATACTAGAAGTTTTCAGCACATATACTTAATCTCAACTGACCTTTCATTGCAGCAAATCAAAAGTTTTATTTTTCCCTAAGGATTCATTATTTCACTTGATAACTCCCTCAAATAATCTAATATTCTAGGTTCTCAATTTATTAAATTCCTACGACCAATTCTTCTACTCTACCTTATGTCTCTATATATAGATATATAGAAATAGTCCTACCCTTACCTTTGCAAACCTTTTATTTTCAAGAACTACAATTCTTTTATCTGTTTATAATTTTATATCAGTCTATCATTCTCTCTGGTCTCCCACATCTCCACTTCTGCCCTAGGACCCTTGTTCTTCCTTTTGCTTCATCCCTAGCATTATCTTTACCACTTGATTTTTTCCCAGGCATCATGGGTGGACTGGCTAAGCTATTTTCCCTCCCCTGTCTTGACCCCTTGGTGAATCATTATCAATTCTACATTACACTTCAATTCTCTTTCTCCCTTGTCCTATCACTAATTATGATTTTCCAAGCCCCAACCTGGATTACTCTCATTACACCTTTCACCCTCCTGTATTTACATTCTCATGAACAGAATTGGAAGAAATGAAACCATGCTACATGGGTCCATGACAAATTAATATTATCTAATCCTCTTTGTGGCTATATTTCTTTCTTCTTTTTTATTAATTTTTATTTTCCCCAGTTACATGTAGAAACAACATTTTTCTCCCCCTGGTTATACATGTACATTCTTTCTTTTCTTTTTCTTTCTTTCTTTTCTTTTGCTGAAGGAATTAGGGTTAAGTGACTTGCCCAGGGTCACATAGCTAGAAAGTATTAAGTGTCTGAGGCCAGATTTGAATTTAGGTCCTCCTAACTTCAGGGCTGGTGCTCTATCCACTATGCTACCTAGATGCCTCCACATATACATTCTTTAAAAAAAACAAAATACATTTCTTTATGAATCATGTTGGGAGAGAAAAATCAGATCAAAAAGGAAAAACCTATGGACCACAACAAAGCATTTTCATGCTTTCTGTTGATGTTTGCTTGAATTTTGTTTTCCTTCTCAGGTTTTTTTTCTTTCTAGATCTGATACATATGCATATATTGAATTTATCATATATTTTAACAGATTTAACATGTATTGGATTACCTGCCATCTAGGGGAGGGGAAGGGGGAAAGAGTGAAAATTTTGGAACAGAAAGTTTTGCAAGGGTCAGTGTTGAAAAATTACCCATGCATATGTATTGTAAATAAAAAGCTTTAATAAAAATTTTTTTAAAAAGGAAAAACTATGAGAGCCAAAAAAATCCACCCCCCCAAAAAAAAACCCCAACAACAATAACAACAACAACAACAAAAGGAAAAAAAAAGTGAACATAGATAGTGTTGATTTACATTTAGTCTCCATAGTTCTCTCTCTTTGGATGCAGTTGGAATTTTCTATGCAGTTTATTAGGATTGCTTTGAATCACTAAACTTACTGAGAAGAACCAATTCTTTCATAGTTCATCATTGAGTGACTAGACTTATTGAGAATGTAATCTGTAAATGATGCCTCTTTTTCCACTTCTCTTCCCTGATTTTAACCTTCTGCAATCTGGCTTCCAAATCTCATTGTTCAACTGAAATCAAAACTGCTCTCTGTAAAATCACCAATGATCTCTTAATTGCCAAATCTAATGGCCTTTTCTAAAATATCTTTCTTCTTGCCCTTTCTAAAGTATTTGATACTCTTATCCTTTCATATTTTCTCTTCTCTAGGTTTTCTGGACATGTCTCTCCCCTGATTCTCCAACTCCTGGTTATCTGAATGCTTCTCAGTTTTCTTTGCTGGTTGATTCTTTATCCATATTATGCTTTCTATCTACGATTCCCAAGACCCTGCCCTAAGTCCTCTTCTCATTTCATTATCTCCTATCTCAATAGAGAATCTTATCAGTGTCATGGGTTCAGCGATCATTCCTATGCCAATGATTCCCAGATCCATATATCCCATAGATATCTCAAAGTCAACATGTCAAAAACAGAACTCTATCCTTTTCACCAAACCTTCCCTGCTTCTGAACTTTTCTATTACTATTGAGTATACCACCACTCTCCCAGTCACCTCACTGTCATCCTCAACATTGTCAAATCTTATTAAATGGGAAAAGTTTGATATTTCTTCAAAAGGAAACTATAAATTAACCGAACTATAGGATCAGGTGTAATGCCTCAGTTTCCCTGAAATATTGTGACTTGGTTTCCCTGATTTGTTGTGCTATGTCCTGAGTGGAATTATTGTGGCCACTCCCCTTCCTTGCCCCCTTGGGACTAAGAGAATTGGGGCTTGGAAGCTCTGACCACTCTCACATTCCAATGAGTCATGAAACTCCAGGTAGCTTATCTCAAATGCTCACTAACTCCTGTCCTAGACTTGCTGACTCCTTCCCTTGGCCTTCTTATCCTGAGCAGGACTAAGCTATGATCCTTTCCTAGAATTCCCACTAACCCAGTGTTCTGCCCCCCCACCTTGCCTTTGTTTCCCTGATAGTTGGAGCCCTATAAAAGTCACTGGAATTAATTACTCATGGCTGAATGCTTTGAGACAAAAGTCCCATTCAGCCAGCTGGCTTCAGCTAGTCCAAATTCTCCATTAATAAAATATTAAAAACTAATCTCTGTCTTGCCTCAGTTTCTCCAGCATTACACAGGTTCCTGTTTTCCCCTGCCTTTCCTCCCTGACAAACAATTCCTTAGTCCTAGCCCCCACCGGCCCAGCACCTTAAGTCAACTTGCCGAAGTGCCCCAGGGCAAAGCTTTTCAGCTGCCGCTTTTTTTCCCCCTACCTTAAAGAGATATCCACACTGTCTAAAAAAAAAATGAAGAAGCAAAAGAGAGCTCTCACCATAGACAGCTTTTATAAAGAAAAAGAAGTGATCACCCCAGATCCAGAGGTTCCTTTAGACAAAACTCAAGAGAAAATCAGCAAGGACCATCACTGGTCCCCTTTTCAAAAGGCCTTTCTGGAAGATTGCATAAAGAACCTCAAAAGAGAGCTGGAGGATAAATGGGAAAATAAACTGAAATCAGTGCAAGAAGGATACAATATCTTGCAAGAAGGATATGATGCCCTGCAAAAGAGATATGAAAAAGACACCAATTTATTGAAAAATAAAATTAGTGAAGTGGAAAAAGAGTGCAATGAACAAATTGGCCAGTTACAAAAGGAGCTTAAAAAGGTAACTGAAGAAAACAACACTTTAAAAATAAGAATTGAACAAATGCAAGTGAATGACTCACTAAGACTTCAAGAATCAGTCAAACAAAAACAAAAAAATGAAAAATTAGAAGAAAATATGAAATATCTCCTAGGAAAAACAACTGACTTGGAAAATAGATCTAGGAGAGACAATCTAAGGATTATTGGACTTCCTGAAAGCCATGATGAAAAAAAGAATCTAAACACTATCTTCCAGGAAATCCTGAAAGAAAACTGCCTTGAGATAGTAGAATCAAAGGGCAAAATCACCATTGAAAGAATTCACCGATCACCTCCTGAAAGAGACCCCAAAATTAAGACCCCAAGGAATATCGTGGCTAAATTTCAGGACTATAACACCAAGGAACAGATTCTGCTAGCAGCTAGAAAGAAACAATTCAAATACCGAGGATCAATAATTAGAATCACACAAGATCTGTCAGCCTCCACACTGAAGGATCGAAGGGCCTGGAACCAGATATTCCGAAGGGCAAAGGAACTTGGATTACAACCAAAAATAACCTATACAGCTAGAATGAGCATTATCCTCCAGGGAAGAAGATGGTCATTCAATGATATAGGTGAATTTCACCTATTTCTAATGAAAAGACCAGATCTGAACAAAAAATTCGACACCCAAACACAGAATTCAAGAGATGCATAAAAAGGTAAAAAGGAAAGGACTCTTGAGAACTTTATTTCTACTAGGGGGATACTTAAAGTTTGGGGGTATAATTAACTAGATATTACTTTGATAATATGAAAAAGAGAACTAGAGGGGGAAAGGTTGTCATGCTGGGGAAAAGAGGGAAAAAGTGGTAAAATAAGATCTAAAAAAAATAAGGAGGTAAAAACAAGGTAAAATCTCTTGAAGAGGCAAAGAAAATCTAATATAATTGAGAGAAAGAGGGGAGGGAGATGAGCATTGTGTAAATCTTTCTCTCATCAGGTTGGGCTCTAAAAGTGTATATCAGACATTTGATTTCACATAGAAACTTGTCTGTTGCTAGAGGGAAGTGGGAGGGAAAGGAGGAAAAGTAAGGGACAAACTAATAGAAGGGAAAATAGAAGAATCAGGGGAAAGGAGTAAAAACAGGGGGAGGGGATCTAAAGGGTGGAGTATTGTTTGGGGGAGGGGGTCATCAAAAGCAAAGTACTGAGGAGGGGGGAAGGGAGAAAGGGGAAAGGAAAGGGGAAAACATAACTTGGGTAAATAAGATGGCAGGAAATAAAGAATTAGTTATTCTAACTGTGAATGTGAATGGGATGAACTCTCCCATAAAGCGGAAGCGGATAGCAGACTGGATTAAAAACCAGAATCCCACAATATGTTGTCTACAAGAAACACATCTAAAACATAGTGACACATATAGGATGAAGGTAAACGGCTAGAGCAGAAAATATTATGCTTCAGGTGAGCAAAAAAAGCAGGGGTAGCAGTCCTTATCTCAGATCAAGTAAAAGCCAAGATAGATCTAATCAAAAGAGATAAGGAAGGAAACTATATTTTATTAAAGGGTACCATAGATAATGTGGCAATATCTATACTAAATATATATGCACCAAGTGCAATAGCACACAAATTCCTAGGGGAGAAATTAAGAGAGATGCAAGAAGAAATAGACAGCCAAACGATACTAGTGGGGGATCTCAACCTTGCTCTTTCAGAATTAGATAAATCAAACTACAAAATAAACAAGAAAGAAACTAGGGAGATAAACCAATTGTTAGAAAAGTTAGGTATGATAGATCTATGGAGAAAGTTGAATGGAGACAGTAGGGAGTTTACTTTTTTCTCAGCAGTCCATGGAACCTATACAAAAATTGACCATGTGTTAGGGCATAAAAACCTCAAAATCAAATGCAGAAAGGCAGAAATAGAAAAACTCTAGCTGTCCAATTCTTATTTCTCACTTGTACTATATGACCAACCCACCTCCTTTTTGGATCACATATGGAAAAAAAGAAGATTCTACCAGGAAAAACAAAATATGTATTGTTGAAGAGCAAATATACCAAAACTTTATAAATTTATATGCAGCATTTTGACCATCCCACTATGTGAATTTCCAGGATTAAACTCAATAAAAAAATCCTATCCTATTATTGTATTTCTTGCCTTCTCAGTGGGTACAGAGGAGATAGAGAAAGGGAAAGAATTTGGAACTGAACATAAAAATAGAAAAAAAAAAGCTATCTCAAGTTCAAGATCAGCATCCCATTAAAAAAAACCTGGATTGTAAACTCTACCATCAACCAGAACAGAGGACACACTTGATAAGGTCAAGGTAGCAGTACCTAATTTGAAATAAACATGTGACAAATTCACAGTGGCTATTCTCTTTGGCAAAGCAAAATAAAGGTTTATTTAAAAGACAAAAATTAAGAGATGAAATAGACACCAGGTAAATATGAAATAAAGCTGGGAGAGCATATAGTTAGTGAGGAAAAAACAATTTCCCCAGGAGAACTCACAATTAACTAGGAGAAAGGAAATAGTGCATGAGGTGGGAATAAATTGTTGACCAATAGGTTAGATCCAGAGATGAGTTTAGCAGACTAACCAGAGTTAGAGTAAGAAGAAAGAAGCTAGAGTAAGAAGAAAGGCACCATTAAAAGGAAAGCACTGAGAGGGAAAGGGAGAGAAAATATGTCTTAGTCCTGAAAAGAATTTAGCAAAGATCATCATAAGCAAACCTTTTTATAGGGGAAACATGGCCTTGAGGTTTCTCAGGGAAGTAAAGGCCAGAACTCAGGATCAAAGAGCCAAATGGAATATACCTGGCAGACCAGGTCCCAGCCTGGTCTCAAAATATGCTAATAAATATCTCAAAAATTGTTTGAAGATGTTTAGAAGTTTGAGAGATAGACTAAGGAATTCCATCCTCACAATCACTCTATACAAACAAGATAGTCTGAGAATTGGTTATATCTGATAATAACCAGACAGACTTTTTCCTGACAGGGTAAGATAGTTCATATCACACTGATTTTCTAAAAATCATCTAATGAAATGGCATTAACAGATAATCCATTAGGAAAACTCTGACAAATCTAGGGGTAACTTTCTCATAAGTTTCTATACCACCCCTGGGTAAGGAGGCACATGCAGGGGAAAATACATGGAAGAACAAATGCATAGAGCAAACAGAAGGCCAGGGAATAAAATGGAGAGTTCCAGGGAATATGGATGTCATGGCCATGGCTATGGCCTCAGATGCTAAAGAATGGTCAATATTCTCTGAAGATGTCATGGAACAGCGAGGTTGTGCTAGGTGATGCCTTCAGAATATCTAATCTATTATTACTCTCTTCTGTCATATGTTGACTTCTTTACTGCCATTTTACTCTCTTCTAGTCTTCACATGCATTGAGAAGCTTGGATCCTCAGTTTTCCCTGGCTGGATTTCAACTTTGATTTAGCTTCTTCCAACTCTTTAGTTTATAACCCCAGGAACTAGCTATAGTTCTATGGTGAAGTAGACCCTGTTAGCTAAAGAATCCCTGCTGAAGACATATTTTCTAGCAGGTGTTAAATGGACATGTCTTTTTTTTCTCATAGGAAATGCAGGTAAAAGTTCCAAAAATTCCCAGACCAATAAACTCATCAATTCATCTGATTAACCCTACAAATATATATATGTATGTATACATATATACAGAAATATGCACATTCTAAATATTAGTCAATAATCAATAAACTTTATTAACCTTCTAAATTCTGAGATAGGAATACATATAAAGATAGATAGGTCCTACCTTTAAGAAATGTTTAATCTGATAAGAGAAGAAATATAAAAGGAAACTGAGAAAGAGCTAGAGGAGCTGGAAAAAGGTACTGACACAGGGGGAATGATGTGAAAGTCTAAATAAATTTATAGATTGTTGAGTTTCTGGGACTTTTTGGTTGCATCTTCTTATGGAAAGAATGGGCATATCCATTGACACCTACTGTAAGATGTCTCAGTAATTACTAAGACTCTTGTCTGACAGATATAATGATGGAATTTTAGCAGCTACCCCAGCCTCAATAATCCTGTCCTTTCTCCCTTGGATCTCATTAGAACAAAAAGGTCTTTTCCTTATTCCAGAGACTTTTCCCATTCATACTTTATCTGAGATTGTCTAAAGGTATGCAAAATCTCTTCTGAGATCTTCCAATTTTCCTGTGCTGTCTAATTGTCCTGTTATGTTTTTCTTACTTTCCCTTCTTTATATAAATTCTGGCCTCACTCTGCTGGGTTACCTCTCTCCCTTAAGAAGGAGACCCTATAAAGTATATCACTCTTTACACCAAGTAAATGCCCAAATAAATGCCCCTGCTTGATTTGGCAATGATTTTTGTGTCTGAATTCTTTCAGAGACATGTCTATAGCACAAAGCTCAGTATCCTATGTCTCTGGCATATCTCAAAAATAGTAATAGAAGATAGCACTTCTTTGTGCTGGCCTTGCTCCTCTGCCATTTTTTTTTTCTCTAGAGATATCTGAAAGAACAGCAGAACTAAGAATTATCTGGATCATTATTGGAGGTGGAGTGGGTTCTTACCTAGAGATAATAATTGCAGCTTTAGAGCAGAAGCTCTTGGTGGAGACAAAGGTGCATTCTCCCATGTGACCTGGCCCTCAAGTTCCTGGCCCCTTAAGTTTTGGTGAGTTAATGGTGAAACCCTCTCAACTATATGGTAACCATGGAAATAAAGATTCCCATGGTTTGAGTGGCAGAAGTTTTTGAACTTTAGGCTACTGGATAGAGGAGGGAGATCCAGAAGAGTAGGGAGTTCCTGAACTCTAGCTACCTAGAGAGATGAAAAATTTTGGGGGGAGCATGCTCCCAGGATTCAGGTCAGCCTTCTAGTCAGAGAGGGGTGATTTCTTGGGCGATGCCGGCTTGTTATTGCCTCCCCAACAATTCTAATTTAGAGAATGGTAGAAACCAGACTTTTCTCAATCAATATGCATTTATTGAGCACTTTCTATGTCTGAAGCTGTCCTATGCCCTGGGGAGACAAAAGTTAAGCAATCCCTGTCCTTAAAGAATCTACATTCAAACAAGTGAGATATATAACCATATACTGGGAGTATATAAGTATATACCAAGTATTCTCTCATCAACCAGGCTGCTGTGACATTTCCTAATGGTTACTGAGTGCCTTAAGGTACTCTTTTTCTGGTGTGCTGATGTCTTTTCTACTCCCAGTGGATTTGAGTTCCAGTTGCCTCTTTCTCCCTCGAATTCATGGTTAAGGACTCAATACCATTTAACTTGTTTTAACATCCATTGGTTTTTCCAAAGGTATGTTTACTTTAATGATATAGCAAGAACAAAGATAAAATGTTTTGCTCTAATACCTCTGGGATATGTTGCCCCATATATCACCTCAGTCTCTTGGGACAGGTAGGTTCAACTGGACTTAGTTCCTCCAAAAAAATGATTCTACCACAGTTGTGCACAAAATTGGCATCTTTGCCAGATGAGTCTCAGTTGTCCCTTGGGCTGGAGCCCTAAAGGACTCTTCTTGCTCTTTGAGTATTTGAGTATTGGCTCTGATACCCAGACTAGGGGACATTGGAATTCTCTCTTGACTTTTTGAAATCACAGAGTCAGAGGCTCTGAAATAAACAAATTCAGAGGCCAAAGACTAAGGCATTTCCAAGTGACCTTAAAGGGTCAGAAGGCCTCATATCCTCTCCCCTTATGGCATTATATTTTGTTGGATGCTATGACCGAAATATCCCTGAATAAAGCAAAGAGGAGATGTCTGAAGCTTTCAGGTCTTAATTAAATGCTTTCAGAGCCAATTTAAGAACCTCTTCTTCAACACATGGTTGGCTGACCAGTTATAAAATATCTATGCATGCTCCACATTCTCTCCAAGATACTAGCATTCCACAGCATCACATCTCTCTGGAGAGAATAGCTTTCTCTACATAGACACATAAGAAGCACTTTGTACACATGCCAAATCCCCATTATTCAAGGAACTACAGTCAGAATCACACAAGATCTGACAAGTTCCATGACAAATAAAAGAAGACCTTGAAATACAATATTTAAAAAGACTAAATAATACAGCCAAGAATAATATTCTGGCATGTTGAATTTCATCCTTCTGAGAGGAAAAAAGGATTTGTAATCCTTTTTTAATTTTCAGATGAAAACTATCAAAGATGAGTATGTACTTTGAAATCCAAATGCAGGAGACAGAGAAACCTAGAAAGATAAATTTATCTGAGAAATTGGACAGAATTGTCTGATGATGTGGTGCTAACATTTTTTTTTTTTTGGTTAAGGCAATTGGGATTAAGTGACTTGCCCAAGGTCACACAGCTAGGAAGTATTAAGTGTCTGAGGCCAAATTTGAACTCAGGTCCTCCTGACTTCAGGACTTCAGGTACTCTATCCACTGTGCCACCTAGCTGCCCAATGCTAACATTTTAATAGAGGAAGAAGAAACAAGTGATGTCCCTTCACAACCTTAAAGTGTTAAAAGGGAGTTTAGTAAGAAAAACATATCCTGAGTAGAGTAGTTCTGTTTTGTGTATTTGAATCGAGGAAAGAAAAAAGAGAGCAAAAAGAATGCATTAGTGTAGGAAAAAGGAAAAAGGAAGAACTTTTTCTGATAATTGATCAAATATACAGAAATATGGAGGGTAGAGGAATTGACATCAGAAAAATGTCATCCTTATCTGAAAGGGACAAAAGAGGCTTGAACATACATATTGGGAAAGAGAAACAACTGGAGATAGAGGAGGTGGTATAAAGAAGACTAATATTGGAAAGGAAATAATCACAAATAAGATAAACTTCCTGATTCTGAAGAGGGATTAAAAGAGGAAAAGAAAAAAAGAAAAGCAAGAAACTAGAATTTAAGGGGTGGGGGTGAGGAGGGGTATTTTAATATTGTTTCTTAGACCAGTGAAAAAAAAGACAACAAATTGTGGCATAGGAATATGATAGAATATTGCTTTGTCATAATGAAATAAATTATTTCAGAGCATACTGGGTATGAACTGATGTAAAATGGAGTAAACAGAGCCAGGAGAAGCTATATTTGAGGATAGAATTATTGCATAGAAAACCAACTTTGAAAAACTTAAGAACTTGGATCAAATACAATGACCAGCCATGATTTCAGAGGTCATATTATCTAACTTCTTGTCTGAAAAGTGATGAAGATAAGGTGCAGAAACATACATTTTTTTTTGGACCTGCACACTACGTGGATTTGTTTTGTTTGGCCTTGCTTATTTATTATTAGGTTGTCCCCCCTTTCTTTATCTTAGGATGCATGTGTGATTGTGGCATATATGTGTGTATGTATATGTGTGTGTGTGAGATTATGGAGTGTGTGTGTGTGTGTGTGTGTGTTTGTATTCTTACTTTCACCAGTTCAGATGAAACTGAAGTTCAAGTGTCACTTAGACATCCTATCTTTTTTTTTTATTGTCTTCTATTTTTGGCACCTTGATTATATGAGAGAACTTCCTACATCCTTCTTCCTTCACTCCTTCTGTGCTCCTCTTCTTTTTTTCCATGCTTTTAAGATCACCAAAACATAACATGACTATTGCCAGTTTCTTTAACTTAGTAGATGCCTTTTATGACCCCTGATAAGGATAGGGTTCTGAAGAGACACATGTATATATCACCTCATATTAGAATATAAACAGTTTATCTTTATTTAGTTCTTTATGATTGTTTGCTTATGTTTGCCTTTTTATCTTTTCATCAGTAATTCTTGGAAGTTCTCTATTTCATTAAAAATCTATTTTTCCCATTATAGGATTGCATTCAGTTTTGCTAGATAAGTTATTCTTGGCCAAACATCATTCTCTATTTTCTGTTTTTTGCAACGTTAGACTCTTAGCTTTATACTCCTTTATACAGGTGACTGCCAGATCTTATTTGATTCCAACTGTGATTCCTTGGCATTTAAATTTTTTTTCTTTCTAGCTGCTTGAAATAATTTTTCTATGACTTGAAAGTTTTGGGTTTTAGCTATAATATTCCTTAAGGTTTTGATTTTGGAGTTTCTTTTAGAAAGTGATTCTTTCTATTTTTACTTCCCTTCAGTTTCTGAGAGATCTGGGAAGTTTTCTTTTTGTTTTCCTGAAATATGATGTATAGATTCTTTTTGTTGTTGTTGTTGTTGCTGTTGTCAGATAGTTCAGTGATTCTTAAAAATCTATTTTCCTTAATCTGTTTTCCAGATTGGTTCTTTTTGCTATGAGATGCTTTACATTTTCTTCTAGTATTTTTTATTTTAGTCTTTTTATTTTATTTTAATATTTACTGTTGTCTCAAGAAATCATTAACTTCTAGGTCCATTCTAATTTTCAAGGAGCTTGTTGCTTAGGTGGAGTTTCATATCTCTTCTGCAAAATGTTAATTCTCTCTAATTCTTTCTTCCATAGCTTATTTCTTTTTCCTCCTCCCCTCCCTCAATGCTTTCATTTAAGTTATGAAAATATTTTTTGACTCTTAAAAGTTTTTTGCTTCATATTTTTCAGGAATTTTAGTTGCAAATACCATGTTTTTTTCTCTGAGATTTTGCTCATACATATTTTGGAATCATTCTTTTTCTGGGTTTGTGTCTTGAGTGTCTCTATCACTATAATAGCTTTTTATGGCAGGATACTTTTTTGCTTGTTTATTCTTTGAGCCTAATTTGTGACTTTAGGCTTTATGTTGAATTAGGATCCATAGAGTTCTAAAAGCAATGCTGGAGTGAACTTGTGTTCTCTTGGGTCTCAAAGCTCCTTTTTTGGGGCAGTGTTTATTGAGTTCTATATTATTTCAGGATCTCAGGGACATCTCAAACCAGGGCCCTGTGACCTTTCAGTATTCCTAGTGATTTAGGGCAATGTGTAATTGCTGCTTTCTTGGTCTGAACTCTACAAGTTCTTAGCTTGAGTTTGGATCTGAGGAACACATCTGTGTGCTTGCTCCTTGTGGGAGTTCCATTAGACTGCTGTTGGATTCAGCCATTAAGAGAAGCTTTGATTGATTCAGAAATTTACAGGACTGATTGGAAACTGGAACTGAGACCCTGTTGCACTCCTAAAGCCAGAGTCACACAACTGCTGCACACTTTTGAGCTTGCTTTTTCTCAGGACCATTGCCTAGGACCCTGACCATTCCTTACCCTAGAATACTACATTTAAGCATAGGATCATTCCTGTGTCTAACTTTTATCTATGACATAGAATTGGAAATGAATGACTAAACAGCTGATTGGCACCTATTCCTGCAACTTGCATGGGTTTGGGACTTTTTTTTGCTCCAATACCTAAATGTAATCCTATTTTACTCCTTACACTGGAATGCTCCATCTGACTGTTCCTAATGGAACTTCATCCCAATATCCATAGACTTCTCTGTCCCTGCATAACATAGAAGAGAAAAATAACTGACTGGGATTTTTTCTTGGATTTCCCAATTGGAACTTGATTTGGTACATTTTCTATCCACATGGAACATCACCTTCTAACCTTTCCTGATCTCCTAACTTCTAGTGCTTTCCTCCCAACCTACTCTATTTTTTTTCTAAAACCACTTCGCATTTATTTATTTTATATTAATTCTTTATATATTTACATATATAATAGTCATCTCCTCATGAAAATGAAAGTTTCTTTTAAGTAGGAATTTTCTTTCTTTGTCTTTTATCACCCAGCACAATATCAGACACACACAACAGATACTTAATAAATTATTGTTGATTGATTGAGGCTTGTTAGAGATGAGGATAGGAGATCTAAATCATTAGGTAAAATGAGGTTTGTGTTATACCTATGTTTTAGTCACTCATGTTCAAATACCCATTTTAAAAGGCAATTTGATAATTGGCCTTACAAGTTTATCTCGTGTTGAAGAAAAAATATTAATATCATGCTTTGCATTTTAAACACGTCTATCCAAACAATTTTCATTTATTGTTGTTTAGTCATATCCATCTCTTGGTGACCCCATTTGGAGGTTTTCCTCATGAAGATACTAGAGTACTTTGCCATTTCCTTCTCCAGTTCATTTTATAGATGAAGATTAAAGAAAACAGCTGATAAGTATCTAAGGTTGGATTTGAATTCAGGTTTTCCTTACTCCAGACCCGACACTAACCACTGAGCCATCTAGCTGTCTTTATTTTTTTTAATTTTTAATTAAAGCTTTTTATTTACAGAACATGAGTGATTTTTCTACATTGACCTTTGCAAAAAAATTTTTTTTTGTTCCAAATTTTTCCTCTCCTTCCCCCATCCCCATCCCTAGATGACAGGTAGTCTAATACATGTTAAATATGTTAAATTATATGACAAATCCAATGTATGTATACATATCTATACAGTTATCTTACTGCACAAGAAAAAAATCAGATCTAAAAAGAGAAAAAAAACAACCTAAGAAAGAAAACAAAATGTAAGCAAATAGTCACAGAAAGCATTAAAATGTTGTGGTCCACACTCAGTTCCCACAGGCCTCTCCCAGGGTGTATATGACTATCTTCATCGCTGAACAATAGGAACTAGTTTGAATCACCTCATTGTTGAAGAGAGCCACGTCCATCAGAATTGATCATCATATAGTCTTGTTGCTGTGTATAATGATCTCCTGGTTCTGCTCATTACACTCAGCATCAGTTCATGCAAGTCTCTCCAGGCCTCTCTGAAATCATCCTGCTGGTCGTTTCTTACAGAACAATAATATTCCATGACATTCATATACTATAGTTTATTCAGCCAGATTGCTCTCCAGAATGGTTGGATCCATTCACAGTTCCACCAATAATGTATTCCCACATTCCCTCCAACATTCGTCATTATCTTTTCCTATCATCTTAGCCAATCTGACAGGTGTATAGTGGTACCTCAGAGTTGTCTTAATTTGCATTTCTCTGATCAATAGTGATTTGGAGGACCTTTTCATATGACTAGAAATAGTTTCCATTTCTTCATTTGAAAATTGTCTATTCATATCTTTTGACCATTTATCAATTGGAGAATGGCTTAAATTCTTATATATTTCAGTCAATTCTCTATATATTTTAGAAATGAGGCCTTTATCAGAACCTTTGAATGTAAAAATGTTTTCCCAGTTTATTGCTTCCCTTCTAATCTTGTCTGCATTAGTTTTGTTTGTACAAAAACTTTTAAATTTGATATAGTCAAAATTATCTATTTTGTGATTAATGATGATCTCTAGTTCTTTGGTCACAAATTCCTTCCTCCTCCACAGGTCTGAGAGGTAAACCATCCTACATTGTTCTAATTTGTTTATAATATCATTCATTATGTCTAGATCATGAATCCATTTTGACCTTATCTTGGTATGTGGTGTTAGGTGTGGGTCAATGCAGTTTCTTCCATACTAGTTTCCAATTTTCCCAGCAGTTTTTGTCAAATAGTGAGTTTTTATTCCAAAAGCTGGGGTCTTTGGGTTTCTCAAACACTAGATTACTATAGTCATTGACTCTTTTGTCCTGTGAACCTAACCTATTCCACTGATCAACTTCTCTGTTTCTTAGACAGTATCAAATGGTTTTGATGACCACTGCTTTATAATATAGTTTTAGATCTGGTATAGCATCTAGCTGTCTTTAATCATTCTTTTAAACCTAAGCATTTCTAGCTTAGAGAAAGAAATGTCCAAATGGACATTTGTCTTCATAATGTCCTTGGCCTTCTGTCTAAACTAAGAAATTTTGAAATATCATTTATGGGATTCTTGAACAAAGACAAATTTCACAATATGATAAAAGATAGTTCTACAACTAGAATTTGGATATGATTAACATTTTACTTCACCACATAGAAAAATAATTGCTTAATCCTGGAAGGAAGGTCTTTCTTCTAAAATTATTCAGTTATTCTATGGCCATTTTCCTCAAAGATTTTTCTTTCCCTTTCCCAACCTGGTTTTAGGTGATCTGAAGTAAAAACAAACAAACAAACAAACAAACAAAAAAACCTCTTCTCTCTGATCAATATATTTCTGTCTTTAGGGTGGAAGGAAATTATCTTTTTTTTTTTGTATGCAAGTATCACACTTTTATTGATATTTAATGACCATAGAGGGCATTTTCACAGAACAGATAAAAGAGACAGGCCTAATCTGAAAAAAGATAACACACAATGTAATATTACTTACCTTCATTTTTTCCTTAGCACTATCTGCTTCAATCTCCTCATAATCCTTCTCCAAGGCAGCTATATCCTCCCATGTCTCACAGAACTCTCCTTCCTCCCCCACATACAATGAACAAAGGCAGGCTTAGTATATATCAGATCAAATTTGTCATCCAGGGGAGCCCAGGCAGGCCTAGCAACAGCTGTTTTATTGTTCAACATGCACATAGCCTCTTGTACCTTGACTAGGTCATCACCAGGAACTACAGCAGGAGGCTGGTAATTTATTCCATCCTGGAAGCCAGTTGGACACCAAGTCACAAATTGGATGCTATGCTTTGTCTTGATGGTGGCTATGACTATATTGACATCTTTGGGAACCATGTTATCACAGTATAACAAGCCATAAGCCATTTACCATGATGAGGGTCCCATTTCACCATCTGGTTGATAAGTTCAGAGCAAGCATTGATGATCTTTGTTATAGTTAGCTGCTCATAGTAGGCCTTCTCAGCAAATATGACTGGGCCATGAGATAATGGGAATATAGATAATGGGATGGGGAACTAGGCTGGTCTGGAATTCTATTGGATCAACATTCAATATACCAGCAAATCAGAGTAATGGAGGGTATAATTTGGCTAATAAGACAATTCAGATTAGTCTAGGTTAGGCATTTGACAAATATCATAAATAGCCTCATTGTCTACCATGAAGTTATAATCCAGGGTGATGTGAGTGGTCAGAATAGAGGTGAAGGGCTTGTAAGGAATTATTTCTTTTTTTCTACTTCCTTATTCAGAAATCAACCAGTGTAGGAAATCTTAGACAAAGATTTAGCCAGGCTAAGATCTAATCAGACACTAAAATAAATTCTAAATTTGGGCTAATGGGTTCATTTCTGCTTATCATGTTTGTTCAGATTGGTCTAGGAAAATGTCAATCCTCCCTTTTGTCAGACAGGTGATATAGAAATTGCTAAGTCTCTTTAACTAAGATTTGGGTGACCTAAGTAATGGACCCCAAGACCTCCATTATAATACAAACCATAGTCTCATTGTAATATTTATTCTTTCATTAATTGCTAACCAGAATGGATTGCCACCCTTAGAACTCTTTGAAGAGCATATAAACTATGAGCTCACCATCATGAAGAGTGTTTGGTTTAAGAGAGATGACCAAATTGACTATCCTCTTATTAAAATGTTGGCATTATTAATACAATTATTAATGTATCCAAAAACTGCCTCTTGGAGCTTTAAAAAAATCTATTATTTTTCTTTTAAATTTATTTAATTTTTGACATTGACTTTTATAATATTTTTATTTTCTTGGAACTTTACAAATTGTCACAGGATCAACTATAGCTTGTGGAAACCTGAGGGACCAAGTAAATGAATTTCAGTTTAGACTTCTTGCCACAATCAATAGATATTCCATTGGCAGAGAGATGAAACCAGAGCAGGTGTACCACCAAAGCTGTGGAAAACCCAAGATGCATTGAAGACCTGTTCACTGGTCAGCAAGCTTCTGAATTCTGTCCAGAACCAGGTTGACAATTGCCTTTGTGATTGGGGGCATCTTCCTTGGCAGTGAGCAGTTGTTTATTGTGGAAAAGCTGATAATGGGTTCCAGTAGGAGCTTCCTCAATAACAGTTCTAAATAATCTACAAACATGAGCCTAGGGAATATTCACTCAAGAAGGGATTGAAAACCACTTGCCAATGGTCTTGTCACTTATTTTCTGATAATCAGGCTGGATACCATGTTCTAAGCACTACAGCTCCCATTAAGCATTGCCAATAAGGATGACAAAATGGATGGCCCATGTGGCCATCATGCACACATGATGAAGGTCCACTAGAGGTCCACTAAGCTAAGAAGAAGTGGAGTATTGGGGGACATTTTCTTTAAAGAAAGGAGTTAGGCTCAAGAGAAGGATGGGGAAAGAAGAATTTTAGGAAAGGATATTGTTTCCTGAAACATTTGATTAAGTATTGATAAAGTATCCATCTTTCAGCTAAATCTAGAAGGGACTTCAGACTTGAAAATTTTTTCCTTTAATATCTTCAGTTGAACTAAAAAGAAGGTTTTTAAATATTTGCTTCCATATCCAGCCATTAGGTCTCTTGAATCATAGCCATGTTGTTGTTCTTTAGGAATTTTAGTCATGTCCTACTCTATACATCCCCATTTGGAGTTTTCTTGGCAGATATACTGGAGAGGTTGGCTATTTCCTTCTCCCGCTTATTTTACAGATAAAGAAACTGAGGCAGATAGGGTTAAGAGACTTGTCTAGGATCACAAAGCCAGTAAGTATCTGAAGCCAGATTTGAATTCAGCAGGTCTAACTCCTTAGTTTAAGGAAAGTGTTTATAGGTCAAGAAGGAAAGCAAAGCTTCTGGAAAATGGACTGAAGGATATATAACCAGATTTAGAGAAAGGCTTCATGCTAGTTAGATCATCTCCTTCCATGATGAGAAATGTTTATCCTCCTCCCGTTCACTTCCACTGCACCACCTAGTTGGCCAGAACCCTATTACCAGTACAATACCCATGTGAAATGGATGGACTTTTGCTGCAGAGAGCATCTTAGGACTAAGACTGTGAAGTTATATAGACTATGGGGGCTAGGTGGTTAGCCCCCATCCTACCTATTATTCTTCAAGATCAGCTTCACAGCTACCCTCTATCCTGAGGGCCTCTGTTTGATTGGAAGTTGGAGAGGTCTTTAGAGAAACCTCCATTTAAGGCTGATACCCTGAATCATGTTCATATTCCTAAATGTCTGGGCTCTGGACTTTTCCATCATGCTCCCAGGACTTTCTTCTGGATCAAACCTCAACCCCTAGGGCCTCTCCTTCTCTTTGGAAGATAGAGAGTTCCTTACAGAACCTTCATTTCTGGGGGTGCCCTGGTCAGCCTTTTTCACCTTCTTTTTTAATTTTTATTTTATTAAAGCTTTTTATTTGCAAAATATGTGTGGGTAATTTTTCATCAATGACCCTTGCAAAGCTTTCTGTTACAAATTTTTGCCCCCTAGCCCCCACCCCTCCTCTAGATGGCAGGAAGTCTACTACATGTTAATTATGTTAAAATACTTGACAGATCAAATGTGTGTATACATATTTTTACAGTTATCTTGCTGTGCAAGAAAAATCAGATCTACAAGAAAAAAAATCTGAGAAGGGAAACATAATGCAAGCAAACATCAATAGAGAACATGAAAATGTTATATTGTGGTCCACATTCAGATCCCTCTCTCTGGGTGTATATGGCTTTCTTCATCACTGAACAATTGGAACTAGTTTGAAACATTTCATTGTTGAAAAGAGCCACGTCCTTCAGAATTGATCATCATATAGTCTTGTTGTTGCCATGTATAATGATCTCCTGGTTCTGCTGATTTCGCTCAGCATCAGTCCATGCAAGTCTTTCCAGGACTCTCTGAAATCGTCTTGCTGGTTGTTTCTTACAGAGCAATAATATTCCATAGCATTCATATACCATAATTTATTCAGCCATTCTCCAACTGATGGGAATCCATTCAGTTTCCAGTTTCTAGCCACTACAAAAAGGGCTGCCACAAACATTCTTGCACATGTAGATCCCTTTCCCTCCTCTAAGATCTCTTTGGGATATAAGCCCAATAGAAACACTGCTGGGTCAAAGGGTATACACAGTTTGATAACTTTTTGAGCATAGTTCCAAATTGTTCTCCATAATGGTTGGATCCGTTCACAATTCCACCAACAATGCATCAGTGTCCCAGTTTTCCCACATCCCCTCCAACATGTGTCATTATCTTCTCCTGTCATTTTAGCTAATCTGAGAAGTGTGTAGTGGTATCTCAGAGTTGTTTTAATTTGCATTTCTCTGATCAATAGTGATTTGGAGCACCTTTTCATATGAGTAGAAATCATTTTAATTTCATAATCTGAAAATTGTCTGTTCATATCCTTTGACCATTTATCGATTGGAGAGTGACTTGAATTCTTATAAATATGAGACAATTCTCTATATATTTTAGAAATGAGGCCTTTATCAGAACCCTTAAATGTAAAGATAATTTCCCAATTTATTCCTTCCCTCCTAATCTTGTCTGCATTAGTTTTGTTTGTACAAAAACTTTTTAACTTAATATAATCAAAATTATCTATCTGATGTTCAATTAAGAGTTCCAGTTCTTCTTTGGACACAAATTCCTTCCTTCTCCACAGGTCTGAGAGGTAAATTATCCTATGGTTCTCTAATTTACTTATAATATCACTCTTTATGTCTAAATCATGAACCTATTTAGATCTTATCTTGGCATGTGGGATTAGGTGTGGGTCAAACCCTAATTTCTTCCATACTAGTTTCCAATTTTCCCAGCAGTTTTTGTTGAATAGTGAGTACTTATCCCAAAAGTTGGGGTCTTTGGGTTTATCAAACACTAGATTGCTATAGTTATTACCTAGTTTGTCCTGAGATCCTATCCTATGCCATTGATCAACTACTCTATTTCTTAGCCAGTACCAAATGGTTTTGATGACCACTGCTTTATAATATAGTTTTAGATCTGGTACAGCAAGGCTGCCTTCATCAGCCTTTTTTTTTTTTTTTCATTAATTCCCTTGACCTTTTGTTCTTCCAAATGAACTTTGCTACTATTTTCTTTAGATCTGTAAAATAATTTCTTGGGAGTTTGATTGGTATGACACTAAATAAGGAAATTAGTTTGGGTAGTATTGTCATTTTTATTATATTCACTCGGCCTACCCATGAGTACTTGATGTTTTTCCAATTGATTAGGCCTGACTTTATTTGTGTTTTCACCTTCTTTTAACACAGAAGCAGCTCTCCTCTGGACTTATTCACCCTGCTCATTTGTAAGATGGAATAATAATAATAGAACTTGCCTCCCAGACTTGTGAGACTTATTTGTAGAGTATTTTGCAAACTTTAATTATGTATTCTTATTACTAGTTGACTTAGTCTCCTCAAGTTGAATGAGTAATGAGACCTTCATAATCACATACAGGTTAAATGAGTCAGAGGCAGTATTTGAACACAGGCCCTCTATAGAATTGCAGTTAGTATTCTTTCTTTTTATGCTTATATAAGTTTATGCTCAATAAATATTTATTGTACTCTTCAGGTCTTACTAAGAAGATCCTTCCCTCTTATGCAGAAATTCCTTTGACCTTCCTCTGATAGGGGAGTAAACCAGTTTGCTAGTATGCCAGTATTGGGGAGATCACTAGCTCCTAAGGTAGCCCATTCCTTTTTTTGCATAGTGGTTTTTTAGAAACCATTCATATGGAATAGAAACCTGAATTCTTCTTCCTTCTGCTGGTACTAACTGCTCTCTGGAACCAAATAGAACAAATCTCATATTGCTTCTATATGACATGTACAGCAAATGATCAAAAGATAGTAATTATGGAGGGAATATAGAGTTCAGGTTAAATATCCCAAACTCTTTTATCTAATTCTTCAGCATCATGGTCTCTAGCCTCCCTACTATCCATGGTATCTTTGGGATGGGAGGATCTGATGACAATTTTCTTTTACATTTTTTTTTTTTGTTCAGGACTATTCCCTGGTGGACCCAGTGAAAAAATTTAATATCTACCACTACCTTCCCAGTTCCTTAAGGAAGTTATCCCAACCTTCCTCCCTTCCCCATCCTGAAGAGACTCTGTTACCCTACAATAGGAAGGATTGGGTGTATGGAGGGGCTGAGGCAGGGAGAGGAGGAACATCTGCAGTATAAGAGAGTGGTCATGCCGAGCCAAAGGGAGTAAGCTGTAATAGGAAAATGTTAGGCAGAACTCATGATAAACTGTCTGGGGAGGGCATTTTGGAGTGGAAGGGGGGAGGAGTGCCCCTCAAGTCATAGCCAGCAAGTCACTTTCCAGTTTTTCCTATCAAGGCAGTAAGATCCATTAACTGGTTCTGTCAGCCCCAAGCCTATGTGAGATATAAATGTCCTTCCCTTCTCCCTCTCCCTCCCTTTTCTTTATCTCTCCTCTTTTCCACACAGGATTCCATAACCATGGATCTGCCTAGAAAGGGGTACAGGAATTCTGCAACTTATGCCCAAAGGCTCAGTTGGGGACTGGTCATCATGGGGCAGGAGGTGGGGGGGTGTCAAGCCCTCTTGCTTATTTTGGTTCTCCCCCTTCAGATTGTAGCACTCAGTAAAGAAGATACCAGATTTCAGCTACAGATGTGAATTGTGCAAGTGGGAAGAGAACATAGGCAGGGGAGGGGGAGAAAGACAGGCTTAGGAAGCCTCCTTATCTCTCAGCAGGCAGCTGTTCTCAAGCTGGAGGCAAGCTACTTATCAGCCCGGGGCCCACACTGATTCCTCGGCTTTCTCCGAAGCTTCTGTAATTGAATATTAATTTCCAGCAGTGAGTTTGGGCTTGTTCCCTCCCCCTCCCTTCATCCAGGCGTAGTCCTTGGACCTTCTGGGCACAAAGGGGTTTGAGGCAGGATTTGAGGGTGGAGGCTGGGCAAGACATTCTCTCTGGTTCTACCCGAGAGAGGGCTTTGTGTGATTACAGAGGCAGGAGGCTGGTCTTGTTGGTCTGCAAGGGAAATGGAGGACCCCAAAGAACACCTTGACCCCTGGGGGAAAGGGAAGGAGAACAGAACAAAAGAAGTCCTTTTCAGAAGAGGCTGAGAGCCTGACTTCAGGGAGGCTGTTTTAGGCTTTTCAGGGACTTAGTAAGGAATGGGAAGAAGAATCCTACAGGTTTGGGGTAGGGTGGGGTTGAGGGGAGAACCAGAAGCTTCTTAGAGCTATCGCTCTGACTTCTCTTTCCTCCTGGGAGTGGGGTGAGGGGGCATTGGTACTATTTCCATTTCCAATTTCAGCCCTTCAGTGATTAGCACTGGGAATGGGGGTAGGGAAGACATTGGAAGCTAAATCCAGAGAATTTGTGAGACATCTAGAATAGGCTTTGGTTGCCATTTAGTTTTTGTTCAGGCACTCAATGATCTGAAGTGGGGCAACTAGGGAGGGGCAGGTGTTCAGAACTGGATGGGAAGCAGGGTTATCCCTTGGGCTTCTTTACCAAGCATCTCTCACTATCCTCCCTCAGCCCCCAGCCTGGACCTGTTCTTCTTGGAAGTAGAGGCAGAGAGCACTTCCTCTGAGATCCTTGTTTTAAAAGGCAGTAGGATACACCAATTCACCAAGCCTCCAAGTCTGCAAGGGTTCCCCCTAGAAAGAATACCACACCTGAGAGGCAGATCTCCCTTTTATCTACTTCCTGAGCTTGGAGATGGGGGTAACACCCTGTGAAAGATGAGAAGGAAGGGGGGTGGAGGAAATCATCCCAGAGCAAACACCCCTATCTTCTTGTTTATGTGTTTTATTCCAAAGGAGCTAGGAGCCACAAGTCACTGGAGCTACCATTAATAACACTGACAGTGTCTCTCTGGGGTGATTGAAGGGGCTCCCAGATGAAGGTGTTACTGCAGCCAGTCATACCACATATTATTCTCAGGGCCCAGCTACTCTAACTGCCTACCCATCCTCCCCCCTTCTTCCCTTCCTCCTATGTCTCTCCCAGTGCTCTGTCTCCCAGCTCAGCTTTTTAGGGGCTTGATGCACGAAGCAAGGATTTTCTCTAACTCTCCACACTTCAGGGCAAATCACGAAAAAGAGAACCCCCCCCCACTCCCACACCAAAAAAAATCTGGCTTCTAGGTTTCTCTTTATAAACTCTGCCTTTGACATGATATGTTGGGATAGGGGATTGCCTTTTCCTTTTAGGGATGGACAAAGCTTGGAGATCCTGGGAGCCTGCATAACAGTCCACCTTCTACCTAACCGTTCTCTTCCCTCAACCCATGACTCTTCATTAGAGTTAATATTTATTCACCCTGCTCTTCTCTCCCATCCCCACCCTCACCCCTTATTCTGAATCTAGGATTAGAAGGAATTCTCCTCTCCTTCCAAACTCAGGATGTGATTTCAGGATCTCTTCACAAAGGAAACAGACTATAAAGAAAGAAAAGAGTGTATTTGCAGAATGAATCCCCTTTCCCTTCCAATGGGTCAGGCTGCCTGTCACTACGCATCCTTTCAGTTGTCCTGATCTCCAAGTTCTCCCCTCTCTCCCCCACTACCTTACCTTTAACTCCCCAAGACCCAGATAGAGAATCCAGACTAAGAGATCTCTCTTGGAACCTTTCAGGAGTTCATCTCTCATTGATTTGTGGATCTTTCTGAGTCAGGAGAGAGACTGTATCGGGAAACCGAATTAAGTTGTTGAATGGGGTTGGGATTGTCAGTTCGGTGGCCCGAAGTCCATCTCTGAGATCAGACAAATGGGGACACGGCCTGGGACAGAAGAAATGTCCTCAACTACGATCGGGATTCTCAAGAATTCATGTTCTACCCTCACAAGAACCACTCCTGCAACAACGCCCTTCCCTCCCCCTTCCCCTTCTCCCCTAGGTCTGAAGTAGGAATGGCTCTGTGGTTGTGGGGCAGAACCCACACCTGATGGCCATATCCCATTTCCCCGCCAGGAGACGAGGGTGTCTTTCCCAGGGAGGGCATCTTCCTGCATGACACTCCGGAGGATCCACTGGAGAAGGGAGCGCGAAGCAGGGAGACTGGAACTGAAGTCAGAGGGACTAAAGGCAGGCTTCCAGGCTGGCAGCGGTTGTTTCGAGGCTCCGCTAATTGGTTTCCAACACTCTGAAGATCGCATTTAGGACAGCAAAGGGGAAAGAGGGCCACTCCAAACGCAGAGCTTTTCTCTCTGCTTTCCAGGAGAGGCGACAGATAGTGCAGGGTTATTCCGGGGCATGGTCCAAGAAAGGACAGTGATGAGGGTTGAGTCAGAAAAACTGTGTTTGGGGAAAGGGGAGCCTGCCCACCCTGCTGATCTTAAGGAGAAGGGTGACTCCCGCAGCAAAGAGTTCTCAGCCGGCACCGTCCCAGCTCCCCTCCCCCTTTGCGCCCGGCCTTTCCCGGCCCTGCAGCCTCTTACTCGCCCTCTCCTCGGCCGCGGGCGAGCCGGGGCCCCTCTTCAGTCCGGGGGCAGCAGGAGGCGCTGGCGCCAGCGCCGGCGCCCAGATCTGCGCGTCGGGCCGGGGTTCTGGGGGCTGGTAGCCGGGCTGCCCAGGGTCCAGGGCGTCCTTGGAGAGCAGAATGGAGACGGCGGGCACGTTCTTGTGCACGCTGAGGCTAGGGCCCGGGCAGCCGGGGGGCGGCGGGCGGCTCTCCCACACCTCTCGTAAGCTCCGGTAGCGCAGCCGGGTGACCTGGTGCAGGCCGGCGAGCCGCCGCTTGAGAATTTCCACGCAGGTGACAGTCTTGGTGACGGCGCGGCCACAGCCACTAAACACTATCGTGCGAGTGGCCGGCTGCTCCATGCGCGCCGCGGCGAAGCCCAGCAAGTTGCGGATCTTACTGCCCTCCTTCACCTTCATCTCCACGGCTCCCGGGGCCAGGTCGGCGAAGGGCCCGAGGCTCTCCGCCTCGGTGTCCGCCTCCTCCGTGCGCACCTTCTTGAAGTTCTCCATGCGCGGCCGGGGGGCAGCGTGGAAAAGAAGCAGGCTCTACCGGGGCCCTCCATGGGCCAGCCGCCTTCCCTAGTCACCGGGGGGGACCCTGGCAGCACCAGGATGCCCGCAGGTCTCCCTGGCCCATCATCATTTCCCCCCTCACCGGACACCCCCGGATCGGGGTAGGGGCGCCCACGGGGACTGTCTGGACGCAAGAATCCTCGGGCCTCCTCTCAAAGGCTCAGTCTCGGGGCCAGACGGGGCGGACAAATCTCTCCCTCCCTCCCCAAACCGCTAGCTCCCAGCTGACCCAGAATCTGTCCGGTCCACTACATCCCGGCTCCTCTTTCGAGACTTGAAGGCTGCCCAGGAGCTCAGCTCTTTTCACCGCTGGAGCTGTCCCTCCCTCAGCCCCGCCTTGGTCCCGCCCCCGCCGTTTCTCTCTCTTCCCCCCGACACCGCTCCCCCTTCCCTCCCCCCCAACTCCCACCCTAGACCTAGAGTTCTCTCTCAGTTGTTCCCACCTGGAGAAAGGAAATGGGAGAGAGGGGAAAAGGAATGGGAGAGGGGGGAAAGGGACAAGAAGAGAGAGAGAACCGAGGCAGGGACTGAAAAGGACCTAGATGGGAGTTCTGATCCGTCAGATCGGAACTCTGTGCCTTCCCGAAGCCCGCGGCTCCCTTCGTTCTCCCAACCCTCGCAGTTGCCGAGTTCTCTCTAGCTCAAGGACGGGATCTGCTCTCGTCAGCAAAGTGCAGGCGGCGAGGCAGCGGCGGTGGCTCTCCCCAGCTGACGGCCTCCTCCTTCCCAGCTCAGCCTAGTGGGGAAGGGGGTGAGTGGGGGAGGGGAAGTTCAAGAGAGGCTCCCTAGGGACCCGAGTTCTTCACTCTCCTGCTGTTTTGCTTCATCCCGCGCCCACATCCCCAGGAGGCAAAGACAGAAGGGAGAAGAGGGGAAACGCGGGGTGAAGAGCTACAATATGCCAGGCAGAGTGGGGCAGCTCGTGCAGCTGATGTGTGAGAACCCGGGAGAACCCCGAACCCTACACTTCAGTCTCGCAGTACTTGGAATCATTAAGTTGGCTCCATCAGCAAGTTAGCTGTTCAATACTGGGTTGAGCACTTTCCCTTTCTGAGACTCAGTTTCCTCATCTGCGAAATGGAGATAATTACGCTTGTACTGCCTTCCAGGGAAGCTCAAAACGCTGTAGAAATACAAACTGTGTGAGGATCCTCTGTCCTTGGAAAATTGGCTCTCGGGAGGATGGGAGATTGAGCGAAAGACTAACTCTAAGCCTAGCCTGTGGCTTTGTGTGGTGATTTGGAGGCGTCTCGGTAAGGTCTCACCATCCCACGTCCCCTCATCAGAAAAGTCACTATTCCTTTCATAAAAGACTACATCAAAGTCATGTATAATTGGGAAAGGAAACAAGCAGGTGGCAGGCAGATGATCAACGATGGACTTCCGGAGTGTTACTGGAATGACTTGTGGGATGGTGGAGAAATGATGGAAGGACATAAAGAAGACTCGCAAGTGATAAGAAAGTGGGGAGGGTCAGTGGAGACAATGAAAAAAATCACAGCTCTAAGGTAACCCTTGGGTTATGGCCCTCCACACACTGTTACTAAGCAGCATCCTCTAACTACTCAAACCCTTACAAACCATTAATCCCCAAGCTTGAGTTTCTCACAGCCTTTCACCCTTTTTGGATGTTTTTTTTTTTTTTTTTTTTAAATTAGAAAGAAGGGAAAGAGAGGTCCAAAGAACAATATAACCCCTTCCTAGGGTAGACACAGAAAAGAGAAGGCAAAAAGAACCTCTGGGGCAGGGGGATTATGGAAGATTAAATAAAATAATATTTGTAAATGATATTTGTTTTTCAGCAAGGTGATTTAGGCCAGTTCCAATAGTCTTGTGATGCAGAGAGCCAACTGAATCCAGAGAGAGGACTGTGGGAATTGAGTATGGATCACAACATAGTGTTTTCCCTTTTTTGTTGTTTGCTTACATTTTGTTTTCTTTCTCATTTTTTCCCTTTTTGATCGGATTTTTTGGTGCAGCATGATAATTGTGGAAATGGAAATATGGAAGAATTGCATATGTTTAACAGATATTGAATTACTTGGCATCTAGGGGAGGGAGTGGGAGGAAGGGAGGGAAAAAATTGGAATACAAGGTTTTGCTAGGGCGAATGTTAAAAACTATGTATATGTTTTGAAAATAAAAAGCTTTTAAAAATAATATTTGTTTTTGTTTTGTTTAAAGCACATAGCACAGTGTCTGACTTATAGTAGTACTATATAAATGCTTATTCCCTTCTTTCCTCCCTTCTTGGTTGACCTTTTTAACTTCCCAGTTTTGCTAAGGAGGCAGCTTGTCCAAGGAGTAAAGCTTGACATCCCCCCCCCTTCCTGTTTCTTCTCCTCTACCTTCTTCCCCCCACCCAGGGATCAATAAGGTAGAATTCTGAGTACTTTCCTTTAAGGCTATAGATGCGAATGAAAGGGGAAAGTCTAGTTCTGAGAGAAGTACTGTTCTCCTGGAGGTTCGGTTTGATGAATTAGTCCTCCCTCGGGGTGTCCAGCTCTGAGACACAGGACTTGGAGCTGACCAGCTTTCTTTCATTTGTTTCTGAGGGAAGAAAAGAGGAAAATGGGGGAGGGAAATCGGATGGTTTCTGTACATGTAGGAAAAACCTGGAAAAAGGGAGAGAGGAAAAGAGTGGGAAGGGAATGGGACAGATGGAGAGATGAGGGAAGAATGCCCAGAAGGAATGAACATACAGAGGAAATCCCATTTTCACACCCTCCTGCCCAGCTAAGGCCCTCTCTTCAGAAGGGAGTAGCCTGGAGCTCTTAGATAGGGACATGGTGTGACCCCTTCAGTGGCCAAAGCCTGCATCAGAAATCTGTTCTCTCTCCGGAGCTGGGGAATAGGAATGGGGTTGGGAAGTAGAGGGAAAAGTAGAAAGCTGCAATGAGGGCAGAGCAGCAGGAAGGAAGCAATCTAGTGACCTCTGCAGCCAAGTCAGGAGGAAGAAAAACGGCTCCCCTGGAAGGGAAATCTGATCAATATCCATTTACTGAGGTGCAAGTTTGTCACTGAGGGGGGAAGGCGGTGAATCTGGTCTTGGTGATAGGACCTGACTCTCTTTGCCCAGCCACTTCTGCAAGGGCATGTCTCCATTATGTAACAGTCCTGCCTGCTTCCTTCCTCTCTCCTTTGCACCAGCCCCACTGGCCCCTTATTCCTCAAGTCACCTTTCTTTTAACCTTTCTTCTCATTGTCATTTCTCTGTCTCTGTCTCTCCCTCTCCCTTTCCTTTCTTTCTCTCCCTC
>JAJPUD010001189.1:253506-275875 GCA_023553655.1 Myrmecobius fasciatus | reverse complement strand
TCTCTCTCTCTTTCTCTCTCTTCTTCACCCTCACTCTTTCCTCTTTCTTTCCTCCCTCCCTTCCCCCCTCTCCATCTCTGTCTGTCTGCCTCTCTCTCACACGCCCCTCCTTCCCTCCTTCTTTTTCTTCCTCTCTCTCCTTTGTCTTTCTGTGAAATGTAAAGCAATCTGCAAACTTCAGAGCATTGTATACATGTCAGCACTTATTGCCTGGCTCTTTTTTTTGCAATCCATTTGTTCCTTTCCTCTCTATTTCTTTCTTTGCAGATTTTCCTCCTATCCCTTTTTCTCCATCTTTACTTCTCTCTCCTGCCATTCTCTTTCTGGGCCACTGTTTCTGCCTGTCCATCTTAATTTTTAGCTTTTTCTGGGCAATGAGATAGGATGGAAAGATCCCTATCTTTGGAGTCAGGAACCTAGCTTCAAAAATCAGCTCTGCTATTTGCTATAGGGGTGACCTTGAACAAGTAATTTCACATATCTGGGTTTCCTTTGGAAAATGAGGGGGCTGGACTAGGTCATCTCTATAAAGTCTCTTCTAATTCCAATTCTTATAATCTCCATCTGTCTTTTAAGGGGGTACAGCTTCTAAGGGAAATATAGCAGTAATCCTGAGGTCTCCTGACCTTAGAGTGCTATTGTTCTAACAATCTGTTTGTTGATGACTCTAAAATCTTCTGGTTTAGAATAGTCCTACAAATGTTGCTGACTGTCAGATAGATAATCTGCTGATCAATGATAACCAAGTTCCTGAGACAATAGTGAATAGAACACCCTTCAAACCTACCTGTAAGCCATAAAATTAGCAAATAACTAACATGAAGATCTATTCTCTCTAACTTTGGCCTATAACTTTATCTTCTTTCTCTTTGGTCTTTATTACTTTTTGAACTTAGCCTGCTTCAATTGATATTACAGTTACAAAAAATTTTGCCCCTTGACTTGGAGATGGGTTCAAGCCTGCAAATTCTTTTGAGATACCTCATGACACTGGTCTGGGACCCCAACCTTTTGGGGTCTCTTTCTGAACCTCAACATCTCCACCTTCTCTTATCTTGCCTATCTTTCCAGAACGTTGTGAGATAAATTCACCCTTTTCGTCAGATTTCTGGAAGCAATTTCACAATTGAAGGATGGAGGGAGATATGTTTTCCATGTGCTAATTTCTAGTCCCAGAGAGTTAGCTCTTGCATGATATTCTTCCAGGTTTCTTGGGTGCCCCCCCTCAATTCCACCACAGCTACTACTCCGGTCCTTCACCTCATTGATTTCTCTCTCCTGTCCTGAAAAATAGGAGCAAATCAGCTTTGCTGACCCAGAACAGGAACTTGTTTCTAGCCTGTGCTCAGTTTTCTCTTGGATGTGTCTTATTTTCCCTGTGGATGAACTCTTGAATGGTGGAAACCCAAGGCTTTGAGAAAACCTGGTTTCTTCTAGTCTCCCCCCAGAGTACCTGGGTGTTGAATTAAAAAAAAAATTCTCCCTGCCATCCATTCAAAGCATCAATGGCATGATCAATGCCCTCTCCCTCTTCACTCCTGCATTCTCATTCCTAACCTTCCTTAGCTTAGACACTAGGACATCCTATGGTCAATTTCAGACCTATTGCTGGTAATACACATTTCCGTTTAAAGGTCCTGCTTCAACTCCTCTTGCTACACATTTAGTCAATCTCCTCTCTTTTCCCATTCTGGTGGAGATGTGCATTGAAATGGAAATAAATAAATCCTTGTGGTAACCTTTCAGTTCTATTGACTTCCCAGATACTGCCAGATTGTTCCCCTCCAGAATGTAATTGGGAGGGAGCAGGGAACAAGGCTTTTATTTTAAAATACATAATTCTTTTTTCCAGCTCAGACAGTCACAAATATATGTGTATCCCATGGGGTCAATGAAAAGCATTCTGCACTGCTAGTTAGGAGACCTGGATTCTAGTTTAAACTGCTCTAGACTTCCTCACTATTTGACTTTGGACAACACATTTCTTTTTCCTGGTCTCAGTTTTCTCATCAATAAAATGGGACTAGATAAGATGACTTCTGAGGTCCTTACTAGGTCTGATCTATAAGAGCTGAGGTAGGAGCTCTCAGTAGCCATGTCTCTCATCCCAAACACATACAATGGTGGGATCACATGCAAGGTGGGGATCAAAGTTTGGGAAAGCCCCCTCTAGATTGTACTCCCCAAGGCTTTCAGGATGTCCCAGTCCCTCCCCTTAGGGATGCAAGTTCTGAGCTACCCCTTGGGAAGCATGAGATTTGTTCCCGAATTGGAATTGGAGGTGTATGTGAGAGTAGGGAGGGGGGATGGGCTCAAAGATGTTTGGACAGAAGCTTTGCTAACACACATTTTTGCTTAATTCTGCTCTTTTCCAGCCCTGCCGGGCTGCTTATTCTATTGTATGCCTCTGATTGGGCATTTAAATCCAAGCCAGTGTGTACCATCTAATCACCGCTTAACCAGCTCTCCTCACAGTTTCCTAAATGGGGAAGATGAGGAGGCAATCATGTTAAATAGTTTCCACATCAGTAACACTGATTGGTACAGAACAACCTTCATCTCAGCCAGGCTGGGTGGAAGCGGGGGGAGCAGAGAAGGAGGGAGGGTTGAAAAGGCCCCAGACTGCCTCTCACTCCCTCCCAGCCTCTCTCCCAGCTCCCACTGCAGTACTTAAAATGTAAATGAATTTCATTATTAGCAGCTCCATCACTAATTACCATCTGAAGCCATTCATTACCATGTCAGCTTATTTGTTGGAGGACAACAGAGCAGTTCATTGGTACAGCACAGTGGAAATGGGGGCATGAGCTCATACACATGGAGAGGAGACAGGAAGTGAGGAGAAAAGAAAGAAGAGGCTGTCTTGGGGCATTGAGCAGGGGACTGTAGGATTTGGAAGGGAAAGGAGGGAGTGCAGAAAAGGAAAAACTGGCTGAGGTAGGAAGAAAAAGAAACAGAAGAGGAAAAGAAGAAAGGGCAAGAAATGAAGGAAAAGATAGACTAGAGGGACCAAAGCAAGAGAGATTAGGAGAGATGAAAGGGTAAGGGGGAAACTGAGAAAAAGAAAGAAATTTAGAATAGAAGCTTTAGAAGGAATAGGAAAATGGGAGAAGAAAGGTTTAGAGAAGAACAGGGAGAGGGAAAAGAGATAGGGAGAGAGGCAACAGCTGTCAGTCAGAGCATTTATTGAGCATCTGCTGTGAATGGTTTTGCTTCCCACCTGGGGCAGGGCCAACACGTGCCAATGATTAGGCAACCCTCCAGGGGCTCTGGGGGCTATGACAGTTGGAGGGAGAGCAAGCGTAAACCAAAAGTTCAGACTGGGTTCAGACTAAGCTATCTGCAGAGTGCCAGCATCCAAATTTGAGAGAAGCAGAAAGACTTCAGGGCAGAAATTCAGAGCTGAGAGAGACCAAATAAGATTAGGAAGCTGAAATTCAGAGAGAACCAGGGAGCTGGCCATTTTTCTGCTTCAATCTGATTCTCCAAAAGCCAGATTTTAAAAAAACAAAACAAAAAACTGTCCAGATTTGTATTATCTGACTCTTTTGGTACTCATAGTCTAGTTCTAGCTTAGTAAAATGGCTTTGATGGAAGATTCCTTCTAATCTGGGGATGTGTACATTGTAATGTGGCTCCCTTCATACCCACGCTCACCCCATTCCATTGGGTACTTGAAATAACCCCATTGCCTCTATGAGTCAAGGACAACATGAATAATGTACCTTCCCTGCTCGTTCACAATAAATATGGTGCATAAGGATTTAGTTTGGTTTAATTGGTTTAAGCTGGGATTGAGATCAACCCCTTATAAGAAAAAAACAAACAACCCTTATGGTACTGGATGATTGTCCACTAGACTAACTACTCAAATGGTAAAGAAGGAGCTTCCCAGGTAGAGATATATTCATGTTCAATAACTTGCTCTCAGAAAAAAATGAACACACGATGAACTTTTAAGTTTAACCAGCATTATTAACATTTCTTTAATCTATGGGAAAAAAAAAAACAACAAGAAATTAAGTTCTGACTTATAGCATTTGCTGATTTCTGAGGTATAAGTGCTTACCTTGAAAATTTAACAATGGACTCTCTCAAGATGGTTCCAGCTGGCTCCAGTACATCTGAGCCAGGGATGTGATAGTGGCAAGCCCATTTTGTTTGTTTAATTCTTTGGTTGCTTTTAAGGTGAACTGCATTCTTAGGATATAGTAAGGGATATAGTATATGGAGTAAGTACAAAGGAAAAAGAAAAACACAAATAATAGAGAAGAGCATGTCCTGGGGAGAGAGGACTGTCAGTATAACATAATTCTATAATATGGCAGCCTAGTCAGCCTGAAAGTAGGAGATAGAATATTGGAAACTTTGTCATAGGGCTTGGTTCACATATTCTTTCTGTCTGGCAAACTGATGAAGATATGCTCCAGAAAAGGGAATTAAAAAAAAAAAACCCACACTTTTATATATATATATATATGTATATTTTTCCCCCTTGCTGAGGCAATTGGGGTTAAGTGACTTGCCCAGGAAGTATTAAGTATCTGAGGCTGAATTTGAACTTAGGCCCAGTACTCTATCCATTGTGCCATCTAGCTGCCCCTGTCTTTTGGTTTTATATCACCTATATTTCTATTAAACTGTGAGCTCCTTGAAAGCAGGAATTGTGTTTTGCCTTTCTTCAAATTTCTAGCACTTCTTTGTTTTTTGTTCTGCAAGAGGTCCATGATAACAGGGAGGTGATGTCATGACATGCAAGTGAATTGTATTTGAATGAGGGAGGGCTGGGCAAGGTCAACAGCCTCACTTCTCCCTCCAGAGTCATCTGATTTCAGTCACCAGATAAAGATCTGGATGACTAAAGATGGCCCTAGATACAGTGGGCCTTTTAAAGCTAAGGTCTTCAACAAGTCTCAGTTTGACTAAAGTGATAGCCATTTAGTGATTAAAGCTAGGGAAAAAGTGAGGTAAAGAATGGCCTCTTTTACTTAATCTACAATCTCTTTTTTTCTCCTTCCCCTCCAGTATCTCCCAAATGGAAACAACGATAACTTTTTTTTTTGAGTTCGTAGGCAACTTTATGAATTTCAGCTACTAGATTAATTGACCCATTTAGTCTGGATGTCTACCTGGTATGCTGGTAAATGTCTACCAACTGGCCCTCTGGGGAAAAAACAAACAAACCCTGTAATATAACAAACTTAATTTGCATTGTTAACATTTTTCCCATTTCTTTTTAAAGTCTAGAAATAAATAAAACAATAAATCAAGCCCCTAGCATTTGCTAGTTTCCGAGGTATAAATGTTCACACTGAATATTTAACAATCAGCTTTAGGAAGGTTGTTTAAGTGGTTCTACCTGGCTACTACTATGAAGAAGTCCCCTGGATAAAGGCTAGTGGGTGCTGAAATCTAATGATACCAGTGGTAGAGAAGAGTTGGTAAGACTCCAATAAACTTATTGATCAACTTTGATTCTTATTAACAACATTTCCTAGAGAACTATTATGTTTTCAGAACAGTCACCACTACAAGAAGACCAAAAGGGCCCAGAAACTACTGGCAGCAAATACTTGAGCTTCTTGCCAAGCAGAAAAAGATGGTATGGTAGCTAAAGGCAATATAAGATTAGCGAGAAAAGGAGGAGGCAGAATAGGGAAGTGAAAAAAGTAATTTACTTTTTAAAAAGATTTTTCTTAATAATAATAGCTTTTTATTTTTCAAAATACATGCAGATAGTTTTCAACATTCACCTTTGCAAAGCTTTGTGTTCCAAATTTCTCTCTCTCCTCCCTCCCCCTTTCCCTAGACAGCAAGTAATTCAATGTAAGTTAAATATGTGTAATTCTTCTACATATATTTCCATATTTATCATGTTGCCTAAGAAAATTTAGATCAAAAGGGAAAAAAATGAGAAAGAATAAAACAAGCAAACAACAGTAAGAACAAAAAGTGAAAATACTATGTTGTGATCCACATTCAGTCTCCATATATCACAGGTCTATTGAAATTAACTTGAATTACCTCATTGTTGAAAAAAATCAAGTCCATCACAGTTGATCATTGCATAATCTTGTTGCTGTGTATATCTCCTGATTCTACTCACTTCATTTAGCATCAGTTCATGTAAGTTTCTGAAATCTTCCTGCTGATCATTTCTTATAGAACAATAAAATTCCTTAACATTCATATATCATAAATTATTCAGCTGTTCCCCAACTGATGGGCATCCACTCAGTTTCCAATTCCTTGTCAACAAAAAGGACTGCTACAAACATTTTTGCACATGTGGGTCCTTTTCTTTTTCTTTTCTTTTTTAAAAAGATTTTCTTATTCTAAACTGAAATATCAACAAAATGAATGTTTTCATCAAAGGATATGAACAAGCAATTTTTCAGAGAAAGAAATTAAAGCCATTTCTAGTCATATGAAAAATGCTCTAATTCACCATTGATTAGAAAAATGAAAAGAAGACAACTCTGAGATAGCACTTCACACTTCTCAGATTGGCTAAGATGACTTTAAGGATAATGATAAATGTTGGAGGGGATGTGGGAAAACTGGTATACTAATTCATTGTTGGTGGAGTTATGAAATGATCCAACCATTCTGGAGAGCCATTTAGAACTATGACCAAAGGGCTATAAAAATGTGCATACCCTTTGATCCAGTAGTGTCTATACTGGGCCTGTATCCCAAAGAGATCATAAGAACGGAAAAAGGACCCACATGTGCAAAAAATGTTTGTAGCAGCTCTTTTTGTGTTTTCAAAGAATTGGAAAATGAGTGGATGCCCATTAACTGGGGAATGACTGAATAAGTTATAGTATATGAAAAGAATGGAATATTATTGTTCTATAAGAAATGATGAGCTAGTTAATTTCAGAAAAGCCTATAAAGACTTAAAGGAAGTGATGCTAAATGAAGCAAACAGAACCAAAAGAACATTGTACACAGCAACAAAAAGATTATACGATGATCAGCTCTGATGGATGTGGTTTCTTTCTACAATGAGATGATTCAAGATAATTCCAATAGTCTTGGGTGTAAAATGCCATCTGCATCCAGAGAGAGAACTATGGAGACTGTCTGAATTGAAGCATATTATTATTATTTTTTTTTAATTTATTTTTAATTTATTTTTTTTATTAAAGCTTTTTATTTGTATAACATATGTATGGGTAGTTCCCCAACATTGATCTTTACAAAGCTTTCCATTACAAATTTTACCCCCAGTCCCCTCCCCTCCCCTAGATGGCAGGAAGTCCACTACATGTTAATAATGTTGAAATGAAGCATATTATTTTAAAGCTTTTGTTGTTGTTTTTTGTTTGTTTGTTGTTTTTTTTTTCCTCACTTTTTTATTCTCATTTGATCTGATTTTTCTTGTATGGCATGATGCATATGGAAATATATTTATGACTTTTATTGCACATCTTTAACCTATATCAAATTGCTTCTTGTCTAGTGGAGGAGGGAGAAGGGAAGAAAAAGAGAAAAATATGGAATACAAGGTTTTGCAAAGGTGAATGTTGAAAACTCTCTTAGTATGTATTTGGAAAAATAAAATGCATTTAAAAATCAACAAAGAAGATTTTAATACACAAAGAAGAATGAAAAAAAGAAATCATTTATTTCTGTTCTCTACAATTCGTAAGAGCATATTAAATTTAAGATGACAGCAATAAAATTGCCTGGTTTGTGTCTACCTTGTGAACTTTTACATTTTCTTTTGGAGATTTTAAAATGTTTTACTGATGTTCTTTCCCCTTTTTTACATCTCTATCATTACTCCCAACTCATCTTACCCTTAGAACAAATGAGCACAGGCAAGCAAAACAAAGCAACACATAGGCTATGTTGAAAACTGTCCATCTCCCTTTGTACCTCGAATCCATTAGCTTTCTGCCAAGAGTTGGGGAACCATGCTTCATCAGCATCAGTCAGTTGAAGTCCTAATTGGTCACTGACTTGGTCAGAACTATATAGTATTTCAAAGTTTCAGTCACCTTGTAAATTGTACAAGTTAATTTTCATAGCTTATGGGGAAGAATGAAGGTTATAGACTATACAGAATCAAAAAGAAATAAAAGGCAGTAAAAGGGGAAATGGACTTATAATGTGAGACCCAGCTAAGCCAGATGACTAAGAGCATTTATAGCACTTATAGATTATAAGAACAAGAAGGATAACAAATAGATGCCCGTGAAATAAACTTGGCTATGTCATGATAATTGCCTCATGTCATCTCTAATTGAAGAATCATACTCCTACCCCTTTTACTCTATTGTTTTGGTAGCCAATGCGATATAACAAAAGTGGAAATGGCTCTGACAAGGATGATATAGTGATGTATGACTGGACTTGATCAAATGCACAAAGCAGAAAATTCTGCTGGAGGCAACACAGTTCTAAAGACACAACTAAAGGGAAGGTGAGTTGAGAGAGAAAACCCTGACAGAGCTAACCAAGAAGAGAAGAGAATGCTTATTCCTTGAGGTTCTCCATACATATGTAGATACTAAGCCATCCCAGTCCAGCTGGCATAACCCACTCTGCCCACTATGTTATCTTCTATCAACCCTTTCCCTCTTCTTTTACCTTTTCCCCTAGTGTTTCTGCCCTCTCTTCTATCCTGTCCCTCTCTTTTGTTTTCTCTTTGTCCTCTTACTTTTTTTTTATAGGATTAGATAAATTTCTATACCCAACTGAATGATTAAATTATTTTCTCTTAGAGCCCAAACTGATGAGATCAAGATTCAAATAATGCTCATTCCCTTCTTCCCCCCTTCCCCAATTGTAATAGGTCTTTTGAGCCTCTTGGTGTGGACTAATTGTACCATTATACTTCTCCTTTCCTTTTTTTTTTCCCAGTACAGACCTTTTCTCACCTCTTAATGTCTTTTTCTCTGATGCCATCATATCAGAGTTCATTCACAACCACAGCCTCAGTCCATGTGATGCCCTCCTCTCTTTGCCCCAGTGATTGATACAGTTTTCAAGAGTTACAGAAATTGTTTTCCCATCTAAGGAATGTAAACAGTTTAACCTTTACTATATATTTTCCCCTGTTTACCTTTCTATGGTTCTCTTGAGTCCCATGTTTGTAGATTAAATTTTCTGCTTAGTTCTGTTTTTTTTTCCCCACTAGAAATGATTGAAAGTCTCTTCATTGAAGCTCCATCTCCTCCCCTGTAAGATAAAGCTGACTCTTGCTGGATAGGTAATTCTTGCTTGTAACCTCAGGTCCTTTGCCTTCCAAAATATGGTATTCCAGACCCACTAATCTTTTATTGTAGAAGCTGCCAGATCCTGGGTAATCCTGATATTTGAATTGTTGCTCCTTGCTATTTGAATTGTTTTTGTCTGGCAGCTTGTGTATTTTTTTCTTTTTTTTTTTTTGAGATTATAATTTTTGAGCTTTGCAACAATGTTCCTTGGGGTTTTCCTTGAAGGATCTCTTTCCAGAGGTGATTGATGAATTCTTTCAATAAGTATTTCTCCCTTTGTTTCTAGAATATTGGGGCAGTTTTCCTTAATGACCTCTTGTAGAATGCTCTCCAGGCTCTTTTTTTTTTGGTCATGGCTTTCAGGTGGGCCAATAATTTTTAAATTGTCTCTTCTGGACCTATTTTCAAAGTTGGCTATTTTGCCAATGAGATATTTCACATTTTCTTCCATTTTTTTCCATTCTTTTTAGTTTGTTTGACTGATTCTTGCTGTCTCACCAGCTCATTTTACAGATGAGGAAACAGACAAAAAGGGTTAAGTGACTTGCTCAGGATCACACAGTTAGTAAATATCTGAGGCCAGGTTTGAATGCAGATCTTTCACTCTATCCACTCTTGCCACCAATCTACCCTCCTCCAAATTCTAGAAACTGATAAGGTTGATAATGTGAAAAAAGACTTTCATCTATGGACATGGCCAACTAGAAGGAAAAGATGGAGATAAAGAGATTGTGACAAACTCAGGAAAGTTTCTTCTGAAACCACTTTCCTTGAAGTATAAGAACAGCATTGACTGTTGAGGTCTGCAACTATGGAGGACACTTGCAGAAGCATATTAAGTGACCAGGGTCACAGAACAACTATTTTTATATATTGATAATTATAAGGAAGTGGAGACCCAGGCTGCGTTTTTCCCTCTTTACTTTGGCCTGCTTAATGCTACCATTGATTGGAGTTTTCCAGGAGGCACAGAAACTGAAGCCTAGCCATAGCAAGGACATTCATGACAAAAAGAAAGGCCTTTAATGCACCCAAATATTTATAGTAGTACTTTTCTTAGTGGCAAAAAATAAAAAATAAAGTAGGTGCCCATAAATTGGGGAATGGTTAAACAAATGTGGAAATTCTAACTGACACAAAGCAAAGTAAGCAGAATGAGGAAAATGATAAACAAAATGGCTACAATAATATAAATGAAAAAAGAAAACCCAGAACAATTTATAATCTGAATACTGTGTAATCTTAACGACTAAACCTAGTCCTAAAGAAGAAAGGAGAAAAGATACTCACTTTCCTTCTTTGTGGGGAATGAGACTTTATATGTAGCTCATTGAACCTATCTCAGGCCTGATTAATATGCTTTCTGCTTGTTAATGTTAGTTTTACTGAACTACTTTCCCCCCTTCTCTTTTCTTAGTTTGTTCTTTGAAGAAACTGAAGGAGAAGGGAGTTAACTCAAAAATGAAAGAACAAAGAAGTCAGAGATTGAGGAAGCTTCAACTGGATGGCTAAAACTCCAATCTAAGTTTGACTATCAATCATGTGGTACTTTGTATTTAAAAAATGTACTATGCTAACAGCCCTCACATCTTCTCCCTTAAAAAAAAAGACACAAAAATATCAATTTTCCTAGGTGTACCCTTTGATCCAGCAGTGTCACTATTGGGTCTATAAGCCAAAGGAATTGTAAAAGAGGGAAAAGGCTCATATCTGCAAAAATGTTTCTTTTTTTTTGCAGTGATAAGGAACTGGAAAATGAATGGATACCCATCAATTGGGGAATGGTTAAATAAGTTGTGATTTTGAAAATAAGGAAATATTATTGTTCTAAAAGAAATGATGAACAGGCTGATTTCAGAAATGTTTGGAAAGACCTACATGAACTGATGCTAAATGAAAAGAGCAGAACCAGGAGAACATTGTACACAGTAACAATATTGTGTGATGATCAACCATGATAGATTTAGCTCTTCTCAGTAATTAAGTGATCCAAGGCAATTCCTATAAACTTTGGATGGAAAATGCCATCCACATCCAGGGAAAGAATCATGGATAATGAATGTGGATTGAAACATACTAGTTTTGGGGGCAGCTAGGTGGCACAGTGGATAGAGCATCAGTAGCAGAACCTGAGTTCAAATTTGGCCTCAGACACTTAACACTTCCTAACTGTGTGACCCTGGGTAAATCACTTAATCCCAATTGCCTCAGCAAAAAAAAAAGAAAAGAAAAGAAAAGAAAAGAAAAGAAAAGGAAAAAAAAGAAACATACTAGTTTTGTTGAGGTTCAGAAAGGACCCCAAAAGTTTGGGGGTCACAGACCAGTCACAAGGTGTCTCAAAAGAATTTGCAGGTTTGAACCCATCTCTAAATCAAGGAACAAAGTTTATTATAACTGTAACGCCAATTGAAGCAGGCTAAGTTCTAAAAGAATTTAGCAAAGAACCAAGAGAAAGGAAATAGATTTGTGGGACAAGTTAGATCAGAGTTGCATGTTACTTATTTGCTAATTTTATGACTTACAGGTAGGTTTGAGGGGTGGTCTATTCACTATTGTCTCAGGAACTTGGTTATCACTGACCAACAGATTATCTATCTGACAGTCAGTAAGGTTTGTAGGATTGTTCTAAGACCAGAAGACTTTAGAATAATTGATGGATTGTTAGAACAATAACACTTTAAGGTCAGAGGGCCTCAGGATCACTAATATATTTTTCCTAAAGTCTAAGGGAAGAATTATTTTTATATTCTTAGGCCAGAAGATGTTTACAATCATTGATGGACAGACTATTAAAGCAATAACATTCTAAAGGGGGAAGAGGAGGGAGAAGACCTCAGGATCTCTGATTCTAAAGCCAGAAGACTTTAGAATCATTGACAGATTGTTAGAACAGAAGGACTCTAAGGTCAGGGGACCTTAAAATTATTGTTATATTTCCTTTGGAAGCTGTATCCTATCATTTTCACCTTTTTCCCCCCTTTCCCCCATGATTTTTATTATATGGAAACATTAAAAAAAATGAATGTAACTGTATAACATAAAAAACCCAAAACCCAAAGACATCAGTTTTTAACATATTTAAAAAATGCATTGTTTGTGGAACTGTGAATTGGTCCAACTATTCTGGAAAGTAATTTGGGATTATTTTGAAGAGAGTGACTGAAATTTCCATAGTCTTAGATCCAGAGATTCTATGCCTGGCCATAGCAAGGAGGTTCATGACAAAAAGAAAGGCCTTTAATACACTAAAATATTTATAGTAGTACTTTTCATAATGGTAAAAATTGGAAACAAAATAGGTGCCCATAAATTGGGGTATGGTTGAACAAATGTGGAAGATATAACTGACACAAAGCAAAGTAAGCAGAATGAGGAAAATGATAAACAAAAAAGCTACAATAATATAAATGAAAAAAGAAAACCCAAAACAAACCACTTATAATCTGAATACTGTGTAATCTTAATGACTAAACTTAGTCCTAGAGAAGAAAGGAGAAAAGATACTTGCCTTCCCTCTTTATAGGGTATGGGACTTTGTATATGATTCATTGAACCTACCTCAGGCCTGATTAATGTGCTTTCTGCTTGTTAATATTAGCTTTGCTGAACTGCTTTTCCCCTTCCCTTTTCCTAGTTTATTCTTTGATTCTCAGAGGAGGGGAGATGAAGGGTAAAATCAGAAATGAAGATGGTGTCAGAATAAAAGAGATTGCTTCTCCCATCCCCAACCCCCCTAGCATATGCTGTGTTTCCAGCTACATATGAGTCATCATTAGATTGAGTTCTCACAATTGGTTGCTGAACCAGATAAACTGATGAATGGTTGGACCAATTCACAGTTCCATTATGCTTGGTTGGAAAGGAAGTCTCTTCTCGATGGCAGATTTCTTGGAGGCAATGACTCCATTTGGGGAGTAGAAGAAAGAAGGGTCCGTTTTTATGTGGGCACAATGTTGGGGGGCCTGGGAACCTCAGATCCCCATTCCCCATATGAAGTGTAAACTCAACTATGGGGGCTTGCACTGGAGACTACAGAGTGCTTTGCCTCTCTCTTTGTTTAATTTTCTCTAACATTTATTTTATTTTTCTTCTTTTTTTTATTTGCAAAACATATGTATGGGTAATTTTTCGACATTGACCCTTGCCAAGCTTTCCATTACAAATTTCTCCCCCTAGTCCCCAACCCTCCCCTAAATGGCAGGAAATCCACTAAATGTTAATTATAACATTTACTTTAAAAATACAAAAATGTCTTAGGCTGTGAATGCTGTTGACAAGGGGGACTACTTTGAATATATGGGATTACAGCAGGAGCAGGTTTATGATCAGAGAAGGGTCAGCATTTGCTAAAGAGGCCCCTGGAAAGAAGATCATACTTCATGTTTTATCAGACTGCTTAGTGGAGGTCAATTGTGAATAGGCTAATCAGCAGCCTTGCAAAAACTGCTTACATCCCAATAAGACTGGAATATTAGCCTCCCAGCTGATGGCACTAGCAATGGCAAGTCACTGGATTCAGTTCTAATTATCCTATTTCTTTATTACTTAGCATTGTTCTCTTTTATGTGTAGGAATAGATAACCTGTTCTAAATGTGACTCATGCTTGAATATTTATACTTTAAAAAAATATGCCCCCCTCCCCACTTTTTTGTGGGGAAAACCCCTGATTAGAGTCAAGAGCAACATTATTGTAATTGGCAACTTTCCTTGGAATCATGAAGTGTGTATGTGGGGAAATACCTATTTCTTCTGTTGAGAAGTTAGGCTTCCCTCCAAAACTGAACCCTGGTCAAGGTGTATGGATGGTTAAAGTACAAGGACTGGTGCAAGTAACTTGACTTAAGCCCCTATCCTATCTACCTCTGACAGAAAGAGGAATTTCTAACTTTGAAGGGTCTAGAGAATTTTGGACTTCCAGTTGTTTTTTTTTTTTTTTTTTTGGTGTCCCGGTATCATAATCCAGAAGAGAGCAGTAGCTTTTTTCTTCCCCCTGAATGGAAAATTTGACATTTCTTCAAAAGGAAAATTATAAATTAACCAGGTTATGGGATCAGATTCCTATTTTCCCCTGCCTTTCCTCATTGGCCAATAGTTCCCAGGATATGGGTGGTTGGAGCAATTCTGAGAGAGTGTAGAGCAGACTGGCTCAGCCTTAATCTATTCAGCTCATACATTGAAAGCACATGCCTCAGGGTCAGCATGCCTTTGTTTAAATTTGAATCTATGTGTTGCTTCTCCATTTGCTGTAGTTTTCCTGCTTAGAATGTAAGGTCACATTCTCAGGCAATGAGGATGAGCCAGCAAGGGAGAAAGGGGAGGTTAATGTTTTATCAGGGAATGAGCATCTACTCCAATGCTCAGAGCCCCTCACTTTCAAACCCCCCCCCATATAGTGAGAGTGACTGCCTGCTTCTCAGGAGAAATGAATAAACTTTCTCCTGATACCTTGAGAGATCCCTGAGATTTATTGGGTGGGTTCCATACCATATACCCTAAGGATTGTGTTTCTGGGCCATCTGACATGCAAGGAGCTCAGCAAAGAGAGTACATTATACCTAAAGATAGCAAGCATCTCCAAAATGGGAGAAAATACTTTGAATGCAGGGGAGCTGTTATCATTTGGCTGCAGATGGTTTCTAAGCTTGAGCCCACTTTCCCTTTGACTGTGTATGTATTTAGGGGAGACTGACAGTGACTTTTGAGGGGATATTTTGTAACAATTGTGCTTACTGTATCTCCTTAGTAAATATCCTCGTTTTGTTTCTTTTTTTAAATCAAAAGACCAAAAAACCCAATACTGCTTGAGATTGGTTGACTAAATCTCAACTGATAATCTAGGGGGGGGAAATGCATCATTTTATGCATTAAAGAAAGTTCCTCAAGAAGTATATGGACTAAGAACTGGAAACCTGACTTGTCTATGAGAGAGGTATTAAGGATCAGGATCTTTAGCATTTATATGAGCCTAGTAAAAGACACATATGCAGGAACAAGAATTTCACCAAACTACTTAGATTTTTAAAAGACATTGTGCAGGTGGCTCAGTGGATAGAGGGGCAGTCCTGAAGTCAGGAGGACCTGAGTTCAAATCTGGTCTCAGACACTTAACACTTCCCATCTGTCTGACCCTGGGCAAGTTACTTAACCCCAATTAACTCAGGGAAAAAAAAGACATTGTACCAAAGATGGAAATAAGTTCAGTTAATAGAGAACAAAGCATGACATAGCAGTATAAGAGGGGTGTCAGAAATGTTGAAGCTAGTGACAAAAATTTAACAAAAAAGGTGTTGGCTTTTTTTTAAGCTATAAATGGGAAAAGCAAGAATCAAGCAGAATCAGACCTCTGCTTTGTGTGGATGGGCTGATGATAATAGAAATTGGAGAGAACAATTTGCTCATTGTTTCTTTCTTCTCTGCTAAGGAGAGAAAGCTGTCTTCATATGGCAGGTACTCAATGACATCCTGGTCAATCTCTTCTGGACATACTCTAGCCCATTTTTGCCACATCAAGTCAAGGCTACAAGCATTTGTTAAATGATTACTATGCACCAGGCATTGTGCTAAGAAATATGAATGAAAAGACAGTCTCTGAACTGAAGGAACTTAAATTCTAATGGGAAAAGACAGTTTCTGGAAATGGAAAGCTGATGAGGAAGGGGTGAAAAAAGGAAGAAGCAAAGGGTTCTCCCGGAGTGGAAGGCTACTGGAGAATGGTGAAAATAGAAGTCCAAAAAAATCAACAAAACAGCCTAGAGAAGAGTGAATCTGGAAGGCAAGGGTACATCCTTTAAAATGAAGGTTCTGGGAAGGACTGACCAATTAGAAAAAAGGGCTGTAGGGACAGAACAATCTTCCAGATTGTTCCAGAGATAAGGTTGCTGGCTCCAGTCCACAGTGGAGCCAAAAGGATGTCTTTACTTAAAATGGAACACTCTCCTGAAGACTTTCCAAATCAACCTTGAACAATGAATGATTCTTCTCTTTAAATGTTAGAGGGGCAGCCATGTGGAAGAGGGATTAGATTTATTTTGACAAGATTATCGATGATTATATTATTGAATTCCACTTGGGGCAGGGCATTTCCTTGATCCTAGGCAAGGGCAAGTCTTTCCTGTGACTAAGAAGACAGGACCCCAGTGGGAAGAAGAATAAGCACAAACCTAAAATCTGGCCAAATCCAGGGTTGAGATATGTTTAAAAAAAACCAAAACAACCTAAAGACCAAAATAAAGAATCCTCACCTTTATAATACTCTAATATTTGGAAAGTATATTATGTAGATTTATGAAGCCTTTTCTGATCCCCTCCCCCAACTGCACTCTCCCAAATTACCTTGCATTTAAGGCCTTTGTGTATAATTATGTTTATTCACTTTATATTTAGCATAAATGTGTGTGTTTGTCTCCCTCTTTAGAATGTAAAATCATTGCAAGCAGAGATTATTTCAGTCTTTGACCTTTTATCCCCACAGCCTGGTACATAATAGATGCTTGTTGATTGATAGATTACTAATAGCTAGTATTTATATAGCATCTACTATGGCCAGACTCAGTTTTAAGCACTGATTTACAAATATTATCTCACTTGATCCTTACAATTATTCTAAGAAGTGGGTGCTAGCAACATTTCCATTTTACAGATAAGGAAACTGAGGCTCAGAAAATTTAAATGACTTGTTCAGAGTCACACAGCTAATAGTAAAGTCAGATTTGAACTTGGATCTTCTGCAGTCCAGGTGTAGGACTCTATTGCTTCCTGGCTGCAATTGAAGCAGCAATTGAAATGAAATTATCTCATTTAAGTCTCACAGCAATGTGAAGTCACCATCTTTAGTTTACAGATGAGTCAAAGGAAGCTCAGAAAAGGGAGATGATTATGCCCCTGAACTTATGGCCAGAGATGAAAGTAGATTCCAGGTCCAGTATTTTATCTGCTATATAGTGGACCATTTTTTCCATGGGTGAAGAATGGAGATTTAGAGTAAGGCAAACATTCTCCAATTGATAAATGGTCAAAGAATATGAACAGACAATTTTCAGATGAAGAAATTAAAACCATTTCTAGTCATTTAAAAAATGCTCTGAATCACTATTGATCAGAGAAATGCAAATTAAGACAACTCTGAGGTACCACTTTATATCTCTCAGATTGGCTAAGATTAGAGGGAAAGATAATGATAAATGTTGGAGGGGATGTGGAAAAACTAATACATTGTTGGTACAACTGAGAACTGATCCAACCATTCTGGAGAGCAATTTGGAACTATGCTCAAAGGGCTATCAAACTGTGTATACCCTTTGATCCACAGTGTCTTCACTGGGCCTGTATTCCAAAGAGATCTTAAAGGAGGAAAAAGGACCCACATGTGCAAAAATGTTCCACTTGGGGCAGGGCATTTCCTTGGACCTAGGCAAGGACAAGTCTTTCCTATGACTAAGAAGACAGGACTTTTTTGTAGTGGCAAGGAACTAGAAACTGAGTGGTTGCCCATCAGTTGGAGAATGGCTGAATAAGTTATGGTATATAAATGTCATGGAATATTATTATTCTATAAGAAATGATCAGTAGGATGATTTCAGAGAGACCTGGAGAAACTTGTATAAACTGATGCTGAGTGAAGTGAATAGAATCAAGAGAACATTGTACATGGCAACAAGAAGACTATATGTTGATCAATTCTGATGGTTGTGGCTCTTTTCTGCAATGAGGTGATTCAAGCCAGTTCCAATGGTCTCGTAATGAAGAGAGCCAGCTATACTCAGAGAGAGGACTGTGGGAACTGAGTGGGGACCACAAGATAGCATTTTCACTCTTTTTGTTGTTGTTTGCTTGCATTTTGGCTTTCTTTCTCATTTTTTCCTTTTTGATCTGATTTTTCTTGTGCAGCACGATAATTGTGGAAATATGTATAGAAGAATCGCAAATGTTTGACATATATTGGATTATTTGCTGTCTAGGAAAGTAGAAAATTTGGAACACAAAGTTTTGCAAAAGGAATTTTAAAAACTATCTTTGCACATATTTTGAAAATAAAAAGCTATTACTTAAAAACAAAGAAGAGTAAGGCAGATAAAGCTCAGAGCAGGGAGCAGATTCATCTTTGACTCAACTTGAGCCTTGGCTTTTTGCCTTGCTATCCTGGGGGCCTGTATTTGACTCCAACAAACACAGATGGTGACCATGACCCTTTCTCCTCTCTTTCCACCCCAATCCTACCCATTCTTCATGATTCTGCTCAAATCCCAGCTCCCCTTAAACCACCAATTCTATGTCTTCCACTCTTCTCAGTCTCCCACAGTGCTTAGTGGTTCCTATATTCTGATGCTTAATATTCAGTCAAGTCACCCTGTTCTGTATTGTTCTCTCCTGGTTTGCTGAGTTACTCTTCCTGATCCACTCAGATTGGGAGCTCTCAGAGTTAGAGACCATCTTTCCTCTTGCTTGTGTCTCTTTCAAAGGGTAAATCAGTCCAGGCCTGTGCACCCAGGGGGACCTTAATAAACACTAATTGGGTTGAATTGAATTGTATCCTTAAAGGCATAAGATTGTTAGCTCTCCCAAGTACATGTGGGACACCTCTCTGAGCCCAATTAGTGAGCAGATGCTCTCTGCCTGGTCTTTAAATTTTTACCTCTGGGCCAGCTATCCTCCTAAACCTCAATACAGTTTGCCTCAGTAATGCTTTCCCTACTGCCTAATTGTATGTATGTATCTATAGGTGAGTGCATGTGCACATGTATGTTTCTTTATCTTTGTGGAAGTCTTCCCCTCCTTTTCTCCCTCTACCCTCAATCCTATCCCTCCAGAGTCCATATCTATCTCTACCTTAAAGCTGGAATCTTCCTTATGGTAACAGACTCCTCCTTGATTCTGAATAACTTCACTTCAATTTTCTTTTGTCTTATGCTAATGGAAACTTGACTTCCCTGAGAAAACATTACATTCTTGGACACTGATTCTTCACGGCCCTTTCTCATGTTCACTAAAACAAGTCAAAAAAGGCATAAATTGTCTCTTTCTTTACTATCATACCCAAGAAATCACTCCTACTCTAGGGTTCATATTACAAGGAATGGGTGGGGATGCTATGTGCCCATGTTGATTATGTACATCCACATGGGTCTTTCTAGATGTGGTTCACCAAGAGGCAAGACTACATATCTCTATAGTTTTCTTTCCCCACTCTTCTTCAAGGGAATCTTTGCTTATTGACAGGAAGTGGAGATTGGGGTCAGAGGCTGGTCACTGCTCTCCTCAGAGAGAGGGGGTACTAAACTAGAATTATATCTGTTTTCCCCCTTAAATAATGTTGATCTAGGGTAAATAATTTTTAGGTTTAAGTTCTGATCCTGATCACCAGACCCTAACAGGAAAGAAATGCTCTAAGGTATATATCCAAGACTTAATTCCCTTCTCACACAGAATAAAGTTAATAAACCTATTCATCCCAGTTGATAGCAAAACAGAAATCAGAGAAGGTATACATATGAGAATTTGTCTTGCAATACAATACAATGCAGAGTAGACAGAACAATACAGAATGATTTCTCCCATTGGGAGTGAGATAACTCAGTTCAACTAAGAGAAGACAGTCCCAGATCTCACCCAAAAGGAAATTCTCTGCAGTCTCTAATATAGTAAGCTGAGGATAGGGCATAGTTGAAGTGCTGGCTCTTCTGTATGTCAACTTCCTTCAGGGAATCGAAAACAATGCATTTTCTTTCTTGAAGTTGAAAACCCAAAGACCAGTCAATACCTCACTAACACCCCTCTTCATAAAGACTTCTATTATGAGCCCATATCTGATATGCTGCCACAAAATATTGATTAACCAGTTGATGTCAATACATTTTTATGGAGGGATATTTACTGAGAAGGTATAGAAGAGACAGAAGTTGCCAATCTCTCCCCTATTAAATTTGGGGCACGCTCTTTCTTTTCTGCATGTTCTGTCTTTAGAATCAACACAGACTTGAAGTACATGTAAAAACATATGTAAAAAACACCGACCGAAAGCTACATCTTGGCCATGGGAGTCCTTTTCTGCTCTTGTGGAGCCTCCCCCAGGTTCACTTCTGGGTGTGATATAGTAAAAGATATAGGTATAAGGATAAGATTCTGTAGGTCTTGGCCCTCAGTTTCCCTCCATATCCATGGGGTAATTACAGTACTATTACAGAAATATTAATCACCCCTATTTTGCAGCTGCTGAATAACCCTGGGAAACAATATAGTTAAAAGAGCACTGTCCTGGATAGATTCTGGTCAAACCCACCAAGGATTTGTTATCTATAAACTGGAACTAGCCACTCCAGGAGTAACGATTCACTCTTGACAGACTCTGGCAGGACTGGTCCTTCAGGATTCACTCAAGAAAGTAAAGCCAGTATTGCTGGCATTTAGCCAGCTTTGTTCCCTGGCTATTTAAGTCATGATAGATCAATACCCAGATTGGAATCTCACCGATGGAGAGGATGCTCTGCCTGGGACCCTCCCAGTCTCCTGGGACTTGCAGGGCTATAATCCAAGATTCCCCAGCCAGAGGTCTGCAAAGTTGGTGCCTCCCCAATTGGTGATATATTCTTTCTTCTCTCCTCTTCTAGTCTATGAATCTCTTTGTATTGCACTAGTTATATTGATCATAGGATGCATTAAGTGCTTTTGTTACAAGAACTACAGTCAATTCTCATTTTCCTTTTTTATAATTCATTGTTATTAAACATTTTCATACAACTGGTGTCTTAGGTCTTGTTGTAAGACCGAGCCATTCTGTAGCAGCAAATTCACAAATCTTAATCTAACATATAGCTAACACAAGAGTTTCTCCCTTAGCTATCCTTTCCAGGCCCTTGCAGAATGGGGTATCTTTATTATCTGGTTGATCTACTGCTAGGCTGACTCAGGCTGGATTCAGCTACATCTACTCCCAATTCTTGTGGTCTTTGCTGGTACTTCTTCTTGCTGAGGGCATCTCTAATGGTTCTTCCAAATTATCACAGCACACAAGGTCATAAACTAGTCTGTTTGGCATTTGCATACTCATTTACCAAAGACACCTTGAATTTATGGACAAATTGAGGGCCCACTGTCCCTTCCTCATCTGTGACCCACTACAATCCTGCTCAGTCAAAAGTCTGCAGTAAAGAGAGAAGCCGAAAAGGGCCAAGGGAAGGTTGGATCACTCCTTATCAATCTAACAGTCCCAGTTCTATCATTAGTCCTTCAGACTTTCTTAATACCACATAGTACTCAGTCCTTCCTGGCCTTCAGAAGGTGTTGAAGTGAATACTTTAGATGCTCTAAGGGCTAAGCCCTCATTGGTCAGTTCCCCATTTTGTAGCTAAATTGCCTTATTACCTGTTACCTATAGATCAAAGCTTCTTAATCTGTAGGGCACAACCCCATATGGAGTCATGTAACTGAATGTGGGAGTCAACAAAATTACCATTTATCATCAGTAAATGTATATATATATACCTGGGGTCATGTAAAAATTTCTTGGGTGAAAAGAAGTTGTGAGAGGAAATAAATTATTTAAATAGCCCTATTTCGGAAAAAGAAATAGAACAAGCTATTAATCAACTCCCTAAGAAAAAATCTCCAGGGCCAGATGGATTTACATGTGAATTTTACCAAACATTCAAAGAACAATTAATCCCAATACTATATAAACTATTTGAAAAAATAGGGAAAGAAGGTGTACTACCAAATTCCTTCTATGACACAGATATGGTGCTGATAGCTAAACCAGGTAGGGAGAAAACTGAGAAAGAAAACTATAGACCCATTTCCCTAATGAATATTGATGCAAAAATTTTAAATAAGATTTTAGCAACAAGATTACAGAAAGTCATCCCCAGGATAATACATCATGACCAAGTAGGATTTATACCAGGAATGCAGGGCTGGTTCAATATTAGGAAAACAATTAGCATAATCAATTATATTAATAACCAAATTAATAAAAACCATATGATTATCTCCATAGATGCAGAAAAAGCCTTTGATAAAATCCAACACCCATTCCTATTAAAAACACTGGAGAGTATAGGAATAAATGGGCTTTTCCTTAAAATGATTAGTAGTATCTACTTAAAACCTTCAGCAAGCATCATATGTAATGGAGTCAAACTAGAAC
>JAJPUD010001189.1:222783-241491 GCA_023553655.1 Myrmecobius fasciatus | reverse complement strand
AAAAAAAAAAAAAAAAAAAAAAAAAAAAAAAAGATATTTGATATAGAAAGTATCAAGGATCAGACAAGTATTTCAGGTATTTATTTCTTTTACTACAAAAGAAGTGCTTAAAATATAAAAAATGCCCTAAGACTGCATTAATAAATCCTTTAAAACAGGAAGTAAAAGAAACATGGAATCGCTAAATGGGGATTTCTCATTCACCTGGGATCTGTATTGTTTGGAGCATGGAGCAGCAGTTCTAAGGATACACTAACTAGACTGAAAGAAGATGAAGAATAAATGAAAGAAAGAAGAAAGGCTGACTGTACTGACCTACTTAATGCTATGGCTAGTCTGTGGGTCCAGCAAAGAAAGGCTAAGTTTTAGGATTTGATTTTTCATCAAGGTTAGGAACTGGTTTTTGGAAAAAAAATTAAGGGATGGTTTGTGATCAGGTTTCAAGCCAGGGTTAAAGGTCAGCCTTTGGTCAGAGTTAGAAGATCAGTCTGTGGCCAAGATTAGGATTTACTTGATGGTCAGAAATATGAATTTCTTAATCCATGGCCTTTATTGAGTCAATCTATGCATCCCTGGCACATTTCTCCAGGGATCCCTGACTTTTTCCTCTAGACCACAGGGTAAAGGATGTAGCTGTATTATACAAAAGTTTCTAAATCCCTTCTTTTCTATATATATATATTTTTAAATTTAAGAGGTGGCGACCCACTCCTCTCTCCCCACAATAAATCCCTCAGTGTTTGGGAGACAGGAAAAGTCAATCTGTGCCCAGAGTGAGGGAAAATCGTGCATCTGGGATTAGGGATCAATCATTAGCAATGGTTAGGTGTCACATTATGAGCACAGGTAGAGATGTTAGTCTATGGTGAGCATTAGGGTTCAGTCTGAGGCTAGGATTAGAGGTCAGCCTATGTTTAAAGTAGGAAATATAATCTGTGTTAAGAGTAAGAGATCCAGTTCCAATGGTCTTGTGATGGAGAGAGCCTTCAATATCCAGAGAGAGAACTGTGGGGATTGAGTGTGGATTGCAACATAGTATTTTCACTTTTTTGTTGTCGTTTGCTTGCATTTTGTTTTCTTTCTTATTTTTTCCCTTTTTGATCTGATTTTTCTTTTGCAGCATGGTAATTATGGAAATATATATAGAAGAAATGCACACGTTTAACATATATCAGATTACTTGCCATTTAGGGAAGCGGGTAAGGGGAAGGGAGGGAGAAAAAAATTTGGAACACAAAGTTTTTTTTTTTTAATTAAAGCTTTTTATTTGTATAACATATATATGGGTAGTTTCCCAGCATTGATCTTTACAAAGCTTCCCATTACAAATTTTACCCCCAGTTCCCTCCCCTCCCCTAGATGGCAGGAAGTCCACTACATGTTAATAATGTTGAAATACTTGACAAGTTGTGCAAGAAAAATCCTATCTACAAGAAAAAAAGAAAATCAGAGAAAGGCAACACAATGCAAGCAAATATCAATAGAGATCATGAAACTGTTACATTGTGGTCCATATTTCATTTCCCTCTCTCTGGGTGTATATGGTTTTATTCACTGAACAATTGGAACTAGTTTGAGACAATTCTTTGTTGCAGAGAGCTATGTCCATCAGAATTGATCATCATGTAATATTGTTGTTGCTGTGTATAATGATCTCCTGGTTCTGCTCGTTTCACTCAGCAACAGTGCATGCAAGTCTCTCCAGGCCTCTCTGAAATCATCTTGCTGGTCGTTTCTTACAGAATAATATTCCATAACATTCATATACCATAATTTATTCAGCCATTCTCCAATTGATGGGCAACCCTTCAGTTTCCAGTTTCTAGCCACTACAAAAAGGGCTGCCACAAACATTCTTGCACATGTGGGGCCCTTTCCCTCCTCTAAGATCTCTTTGGAATATAAGCCCAATAGAAACACTGCTGGGTCAAAGGGTATGCACAGTTTGATAACTTTTTGAGCATAGCTCCAAATTGCTCTCCAGAATGGTTGGATCTATTCACAGTTCCACCAACAATGTATCAGTGTCCCAGCTTTCCCACATCCCCTCCAACATTCATTGTTATCTTTTCCTGTCATTTTAGCCAATCTGACAGGTGTGTAGTGGTACCTCAAAGTTGTCTTAATTTGCATTTTTCTGATCAATAGTGATTTGGAGCAACTTTTCAGGAACACAAAGTTTTGCAAGGTGAATGTTGAAAACTATCTAAGCATATGTTTTGAAAATGAAAATCTTTAAAACTAAATTTTAAAAAAGATTTTTTAAAAAGAGTAAGGGATCCATCTCTCTGTGCCTGGAATTATGGGTCAGTCTTGACTAAGTATAAACCTTAGTTAATAATTATGGCAAAGAGTTATTCTGTGGCCAGGATTAAGAGTTAGTCTGGGATCACCCCCATGAGAGTTTCTGGTCAGAATTAGGGTTCAGTTTGTGACTTAAGAGTATGAAGCTAATCTGTGATCAGGAATAAAGGTCTACTTATATTTAGTATTAGGAAGCTGGTGCTTAACCCCAGAGTTAGAGGTCACTGTGTGGCCAGAATTAGGTACTAATTAGGTAGAAATGGGTAGGGATGTTTTATGGCTATGAGTGGAGGTTGTTCTGTGCATGGTATTAGGATTCAATCTGAGCCTGGGATTCAAGATTAATCTGTGAACAAAGTTTTGGAGGTAGTTTTCAATGTGAGTTAAGGTCAATCTGTGCCAAGGATTGTGGACCAGTCCATGACCAGAATTAGGTATATAATTGCGTTAGAGATCAATCAGTGACAAGAGGGAAGGAGCATGTGGGCAGAAGGTGTCCAGAGATTAGGACTTGGTCTGTGGCCAAGATTAAAAGTCAGGTGATAGTAAGAGTTAATGGTAAATCTGTCCTGCAGCTAAAATCGAGTTAGTGGTTAGTTGATGACTGGAATCAGGAATCTATTTATACCCACAATTAGGGATCATTTTGTAGCCAGAATTAGGAGTCAATCTATGGACAATTTTTTTTTAAACTACAGTTTTCACTTCCAATTGTTCACTGAAGGAAGCCATATACACCCAGAGAGAGAGATGTGAAATGTGGACCACAACATAACATTCTCATACTCTTGATTGACGTTTGCTTACATTGTGTTTCCTTTATCTGATGTCTTTCGTGTAGATAAGATTTTTCTTGCACAACAATGATAAGTTTGGAAATATGTATACATATATTCGATTTGCCAAGTATTTTAACATAATTAACATGTAGTGGATATCCTGCCATCTAGGGGAGGGGTGGGGAGTTGGGGGGAAAAATTTGTAACAGAAAGCTATGTAAGGGTTAATGTTGAAGAATTACCCATACATATGTTTTGCAAATAAAATAAAAGGAAAAAAAATAAAAATAAATAAAAATAAACTACGGTTTTAAGTGGTTATATAGCATAAGGCTATACCAATGATTGAGTAGGATAGAGGTCATTCTGTGAATAAGACTGAGGTCAGTCTACGACTGGTTTAAAGAGATGGAACTATCATCAAGATTAGAGATCAATCTATTGTTAAGAATGGGGTCAGTCATAGATCTTGGAGGTCATCAGATCCAACCTTTATGTTGTTATTGTTTAGTTGTTTTAAGTAATTTCCTTCTCTCTGTGACTCCATTTGGAGTTTTCTTGCCAAAGATACGAGAATGGTTTGTCATTTTTCTCTCCAGCTCATTTTACAGATGAGGAAACTGAAGCAAACATGACTTACCCAGGGTCACATAGCCAGTAAGTTTCTGAGGTCACATTTGAATGTAGTTCTTCCTGACTCTAATTTGATAATGTATCCACTGCCCCATCTAGATGCCCAACCATTATTTTCACAGGTAAGGAAATGAAGGTTCTAAGAGGTATATGTGATTGACCAGCAAGCCACAATTGGGAACTATCAGAAGCAAGGCTTGAATTACGATCATTCCATCTCATATCCCAGCACTCTAGGAGTGTTTCTGTTATGGTCCTGTATTTGGTAGGGTGCCATCCCTAGCCAGCAGTTAAGGGCCATCTACATCTGGAATTAAAAGGGTCAGTTTGTTGCCAGGTGGATTTGGTCTTCTAGAAACAGGTTTAGGCTGTGAATGACAGTGGAGGCACTGAACTAACCCCAAGTCCAGACCAGTTGTCAGTTGGAGTTTAATTCTGGGTTTTGCCTTGTGGAGACAGTAGCCCTTGCTGCCCCCTCGTGGCTTTGGGAGAGAAAGACAACAGTTCATGTTGATTGGATAACTGGCAATAATAATGGAAGGCAAGAAAGAATGAGAGGAAGGAGGCTTCAGTGGTGGAGGATGAGGGGAGAAGAGAACATATAGGTGGGAAATTGGTGACTTAATGGTAAGCTGAGTTAGCTTCAATATTGGTCCTACCCACTAAGCAGAAGGCAGATGTTCTCTGACCATAACCTTCCAGGACAGCAAAGTGATGGATATCCAAGTCGCTTCTATCCTACCCTTCCTCTCTCTCTCTCTCACCACCTGCTCTGATAAAATCCTATCCTCAGCTATGGCTTCCTGTTAGAACGCTTCCAGGGGTTTTTAAATGATAACTGAGATAACCCTTCCTACAAAGGGATGATTGGTGTAATGCCCAATAATGGTGAGTAGAGATGTCTGTTAACTTCTTAGTGGAGATTTATTAATAAGCTAGCTGACTAGCCCTGAAGTCAGGAGGACCTGAGTTCAAATCTGGTCTCAGACACTTAACATTCCCTAGCTGTGTGACCCTGGGCAAGTCACTTAACCCCAATTGCCTCAGCAAAAAGCAAAAAAAAAAAAAAATAAGCTAGCTGACTGATGGGACTATCATCCAAAGCATTTGGTCCAGAGGAATATAGGCATAGGGCTTATATAGGATTGTAACTAACAAAGCAAGCAGGTGATAACAGAAGCCAAAAAAATGTAGTTAGGTAATTTCTTTATTTATTATCAGGCAGTTGTTATATAAGAAAAATGTGTTTTTTACAGCCTAAAGCAATAACAGGATGCATGCAATGGTGGGAATGGGCTTAAGGGGACCTTCCAGGGTCAGTATTTTCAGAGAATAACTGATTTTATCTGCAGAAACACCTTATGGGTGTGATGCTCGAGTAAGCAGAACAGAAATGGGCAAGATCACTCTATGGACTTGCTTGTCACTTTGATCTAGTGTGTGAGGCTAAGTTCAGGTTCTCACGAGAAATTTATGGGGTTCTTTTTGGTTCAACATTGAAAACTTCTGGCATCTTGGGGGCGTGTGTGTGTGTGTGGGGGGGTGTGTGTATACATACACCCTTGGAGTGCAGGGGTGTTCAGGGAAGACTAGTACCTTTGGTGTGAGGGCTGCTCATCCACCTGATTCACCCAGCTGTGAAGAAGCTGTAGATGCACAATGGCCACACTCTTGTAAATCATTTTGGCAGACTGTCTAAGCAGGCTGAGAGAAACTAAAGAGTCTCAAACTAGATGGTTTGAATGGGGGGGGGGTCTACTCCAAGCATGTAAAGACTTCCTCCAGTGGAATGGGCAAATGAGAACAATTTGTTCTGGTGACGATGAAGGCAGATGAAGCAGCAGCTGTTAGAACTTAGATAGCAAAGATGTCGTGGTTATCCACTGTTTCCTGAGCCATCACCAATCATGTTGACTTTTGTCTTGACACTGGACTTTAATGACTCTGGAAGAGACAGTGAAGCTAACAACTTCACACAACTCTGCCTCATTTAATCCAATTTAGGCATGAGTCAAAATATGTCACCTATACCATTTTTTTACCTACCTCAAAGTTCGGTGGTAATCAGCAAGTGACCAAGCAGCAGGTACGGATACACTTGGAAGCTGTGGTCACAATGCTGCACACAGGCAGCCTGGACCATAGGGTTATCTTCATACTGAACTGAAGCAGTCATGGGAATCAACAGCCTCCTGGGAATCTGAGCAGCCTTTTTAAAATTTATTTTTTATTAAAGCTTTTTATTTTCAAAACATATGCATGGATAATTTTTTAACATTGACTCTTTTTTTTTAATTAAAGCTTTTTATTTGTATAACATATGTATGGGTAGTTCCTCAGTATTGATCTTTACAAAGCTTTCTGTTCCAAATTTTACCCCCAGTCCCCACCCCTCCCCTAGATGGCAGGAAGTCCATTACATGTTAATAATGATAAAATACTTGACAAGTTGTTGTGCAATAAAAATCCTATCTACAAGAAAAATCAGAGAAAGAAAACACACTGTAAGCAAACATCAATAAAGAGCATGAAAATGTTACGTTGTGGTCCACATTTCATATCCCTCTCTCTGGGTGTATATGGCTTTCTTCGCTGAACAATTGGAGCTGGTTTGAGACATTTCTTTGTTACAGAGAGCCATGTCCATCAGAATTGATCATCATGTAATATTGTTGTTGCTGTGTATAATGATCTCCTGGTTCTGCTCGTTTCACTCAACATCAGTTCATGCAAGTCCCTCCAGGCCTCTCTGAAATCGTCCTGCTGGTCGTTTCTTACAGAACAATAATATTCCATAACATTCATGTACCATAATTTATTCAGCCACTCTCCAATTGATGGGCATCAATTCAGTTTCCAGTTTCTAGCCACTACAAAAAGGGCTGCCACAAACATTCTTGCACATGTGGGGCCCTTTCCCTCCTCTAATATCTCTTTGGGATATAAGCCCAATAGAAACACTGCTGGGTCAAAGGGTATGCACAGTTTGATCACTTTTTGAGCATCGCTCCAAATTGTTCTCCAGAATGGTTGGATCCGTTCACAGTTCCACCAACAATGCATCAGTGACCCAGCCTTCCCACATCCCCTCCAACATTCCTCATTATCTTTTCCTGTCATTTTAGCCAATCTGACAGGGGTGTAGTGGTACCTCAGAGTTGTCTTAATTTGCATTTCTCTGATCAATAGTGATTTGGAGCAACTTTTCATATGACTAGAAATGTTTTTAATTTCATCATCTGAAAACTGTGTTCATATCCCTTGACCATTTATCGATTGAAGAGTGGCTTGAATTCTTATAAATATGAGATAATTCTCTATATATTTTAGAAATGAGGCCTTTATCAGAACCATTAAATGTAAAGATGATTTCCCAATTTGATGCTTCCCTCCTAATCTTGTCTGCATTAGTTTTGTTTGTACAGAAACTTTTTAACTTAATATAATCAAAATTATCTATCTGGTGTTCAGTTAAGAGTTCCAGATCTTCTTTAGACATAAATTTATTCCATCTGCACAGGTCTGAGAGGTAAACTATACTACGTTCCTCTAATTTGCTTACAATATCATTCTTTATATCAAGATCATGAACCTATTTAGATTGTATGTGGTGTTAGGTGTGGGTCAAGCCCTAATTTCTTCCATACTAGTGTCCAATTTTCCCAGCAGTTTTTGCCAAATAGTGAGTACTTATCCCAAAAGCTGGGGTCTTTGGGTTTATCAAACACTAAATTGCTAAAGTTATTACCTAGATTGTCCTGATATCCTATCCTATGCCATTGATCGACTACTCTATTTCTTAGCCAATACCAAATGGTTTTGATGACTGCTGCTTTATAATATAGTTTTAGATCTGGTACAGCAAGGCCACCTTCATCTGCCTTTTTTTTTTTTTTAATTAATTCCCTTGAAATTCTTGACCTTTTGTTCTTCCAAATGAATTAACATTGACTCTTGCAAAACTTTCTGTTCCAAATTTTTCCCCACCTTCCCCCCACCCACTCTACTAGATGACAAGTAATCCAATATATGTTAAAAATATATGTTAAATCCAATATATGTATGCATATTTATTCAATCATGCTGCACAAGAAAAATCGGATTAAAAAGGAAAAAAAATGAGAAAGAAAGCAAAATGTCAGCAAACAACAATGAAAAGAGTGAAAATGCTATGTTGTGATCCATACTCAGTTCTTACAGTCTTCTGGGTGTAGATGACTCTCTTCATCACAAGATCATTGGAATTGACCTCAATCGTCTCACTGTTGAAAAGAATCAATTCTGTCAGAATCGATCTTTGTATAATCTTGTCTTTAAGATATCTTTGATGAACCAGTTCTTGAGATTTTAAAAACATTAATTTCTTTTAATATAATGAACAACAAACTTCTCATATGTAAAGTAAGAGGTTAAAATAGATGATCTCTCTGTACTTTCTCACAGATTCTAATCATTTTGGTCCAGCCACTCTTTCTAAATTCATTTTTAGTTGTCATTTCCACCTCTTTTAACACATAGGGTACTTAAGTGATTGAAACCAAATATGGAGGTTCCACTATCATCTATGATAGAAAGAAGTGATTACTATAGAATTTCTGGAAAACCAATTTAATTTCACGCCTATTTGTTGTCTTCTTTTCAGTTTCTTTTACAAATGCCCTCAGGCTATATGGCTTAGTCAAGCTTTCTAAAGGTTCATTTTTCTTTCAACTCCTTTTCTTTGTGAAATGAAACTACTCATAAACTTCCATTACCCTCCTCTGTAATATTGTATAAGTAAGTTTGTAAGACTAATATGTCCTTTGCCTGCCATGTGTGTTATCTTGACAAGTAGATTGAGTGTTGTTTTTTCTGAGCTTTCTTGACCTCCTTGTTGTGGTAATTGTTTTACATCACCTAAACGTCTTTTATAAATGGTAATAATCAAAGTTAATGTCATCATTTTTGCCTATTTCCTTTTTTTTTAAAGAGTTAATACTTTGTTTAATTGGATCAGTTTGGAATTGTAGTTCTGAGCAGCATCATAGATATAAAAGGGTTTGTTTTGTTCTGTCCATAATAGACACAAGACTTTTTGATTGGCTACAGTAGAGGAATTAGGGGCACCTTTAAAAATCCCTATTGATCTTTAGGTTCTCTCTTGATTTTAACTTTATTCTTTCTTTGTTGGATCTCCACTTTTGGTGCATTAAAGGGATCCAAGATAAATTACTATGTAAAGTAAAGGAAGGGGAAGATCTCTATAGGAAGGAATATGATAACTGTCTTCAAATATCTGAGAGGTAATCATGGGGATGAAGTATTTGACATGTTCCATGTGGCTGTAGAGGATAGAACCAGCAAAATGGGGTAGAAGGTGCTAAGGAATAAATTTTGGCTGAAAGTGGATGTAGCCTTGGCATGTAACAAACCCATCAGTTAGGGAAGGATTTTCTAACCATTGGAGTAGTCTTTACTGCTTTAGGAAGCAGTAGATTTTCCATTCCTGAAAGCAATCAAGTGGAAGCTGGATGACTCTGCTGGATTGAAGGTCGGGCCAGGCTCTTAGGTTTCTTTTGACTTTGGTAATCTTGAATTTTGACTTTTTTCCAAATTATTTTTTAAGGTAATCACGATTAAGTGACTTGTCCAGGGTCACACAGCTAGTAAGTGTCTGAGGACAGATTTGAACTCAGGTCTTCCTGACTCCAAGGCTATTGCACTATTCACTGCTGCTCTACGAAATTAGATTTTTTTTTAACTTATTTTATTTTATTTCACTTTTTTTTTTTCTGAGGCAATTGGGGTTAAGTGACTTGCCCAGGCAGGGTCATACAGCCAGGAAGTATTACATGTCTGAGGTCACATTTGAACTCAGGTCCTCCTGACTTCAGGGAAATTAGATTTTTAAAAGGGGATTTCATACTCTTTTCTTAGACTTGCTTCATATGTTCTCAAACTCAATTAATCTTTATATTCCAGATCTTTTTGTCACTTCCTTCTCCTTAAGCACTTTCTCTTCCTGTCAAAGTTCTGGGCACTTAGAACTATGGCCATCTGATAATTCACATCTTCTGGGATTTAGTCCCTAACTGTCAGGATTACATTGTAGAGACTGGTATGGAATATCATTGAGGTACCATGTTGTAAGACATTTTTTAAGCTGGAGAGAGTCCAGAGGAGAGTGACCAGAACAATGAAGAGCCAAATCATGCTACATAACAATTGGATGAAGAAACTACAGAAGAGAACATTGGTGAATTTGGGGGCAATGGTGGAATACAATAGCTGTGTTTGAACAAGATTATTTTGGTTGGTCCTGAAGGTCAAAACTGTAAGAAAATAGTCCAAGTTTCAAAGAAAAGATTTCTTCAAAGTGTTTCTTATCAAGTGGAGCTATTCCAAAGTGGATTGTTTTCCTTAGAGATGTAGTAAGTTATCCTTCAGTGGAAATCTTTCAACTCTGAAATTCTTGGATTCTTACTTGTGACTCAGGACCCCTCAATTTTGCAGACTGGATACAAGCTTGAGGCAACCACTTGCGTGTTCTGCCTAAGCACTCAATCATCCTAATGCTCTTTAAATGGAAGTTCTCTAGAAAACATTCAAGGATCCATATCCATATTCAGATAGCCCAGGCATCCATTTCTAAATCCACTATTTTCACTTACAAGCAGTGAGGGATTCAGATTCTCCCAGCTCACACAGCATGCTTTTTCACTAATTCCTCACCCTCTCTGCTCTCACATATTCCCTGAATTCTGCACATTCAAACTCTTCCCTTAATACATTTTATAACTAACATCCAAAGGCCAGCTTGGGACTACTCTTGCTACTCTGTTTCAGGAGAATGTTGGACAGCTCTCAGAGACTGAAGGCTACTTTTGGCAGCTGCCTGCCCTCTTTTCAGGGAACAGCTACCTTTTTTTGTTTTGTTTTGTTTTTAAAGTCTAGTGTCCCTAGAATATAATTGTTCTAAGAAATTATTCTCACTTGGGGTGTTAAAATGTTTTAATGTGATGTAAATACTACAAACTATTGCAGATTCTCAGCACTGGAAGAGACCTAAGAGACCATCTAGTTAAACTGACATCTGAAAAAGAATCCCTCTGCATCTTCCCCAATGTATAATCAATCAGCTTCTTCTTAAAGACCTCCAGGACTAGCATCAATAACTTTGAAAAAATTGCAAGATATGGAATCTATCAAAAGAAATCAGCTGCATCTCTCTGTGTTACCCACAAAACCTAACAGGAAGAGATAGGTGCATTTCATTAAAATAACTATAGAATATTTAAAATATTTGGGAGTTTATCTGCCAAGACATACACATACACACACACACAGAGACACACACACATGAAGTATCTGAATACACCTGCAAAATATCCTTTACAGAAATAAAAATAGACCTTTAGAATTAGAGAAATATTAATTGCCCATGGAAAGGTAAAACTAATATTACAAAAATGACAATCCTGCCTAAAATAATTTACTAAATTGTACATTTCCTTTGACATTTAATAATGTTACTAGGCCTATATCCCAAGGAGATTTTAAAAAAAGAAAGAAGAATGCATATTATGAAAATATTTATAGCAGCTCTTTTGTTGTGGTAAATACCTAGAAACTAAGGGTACCTATCAATTGAGGAATGCTGAACAAATTATGGAATATAAATGTAATGGAATATTATTGTGCTGTAAAAAATGATAAAGGAGATGGTTTGAACTGTAACAGAAGACTGACACTTGTGCAAGATACCTCTGACAGCTACCAATCATGTGGAAGGAGCTGAGGAGCTTGCTGCTAGAAAAGTTATGAGGCGTAATAGAAGACATTCATTAAATGGTTTCATTTTGCCAGCCAAGAGGTAAGGAGAAACCTTTTTGATCATAATCATAGGAAGAATGCCTTCAAAATTCACAGGTAATCAGAGCTTTGTTCATTTTCTTTGGCTGTTCTTTCTTGGTTGACTCCTTTGCTGGTAATATCAGTAAAAGCTGAAACTATAAATGGACAGATCTAGACCTCTGTTCATTGGGGTTCTTCTACATCTGATCCTAGCACCCAGATTTCCCACCCTGTTTAGTATAAATGCTCCAAAGAGCAAGAAATGACTTTTGAGATCTGCCTAGTAGTAACTGAGAAAAATACTCATCTGACAGTTGTACTGTATCTGGAAGAGTACTCCGTAAGAGCAATTATTTGTAAAAACTCTGCTAAATTTGAGTCTATTCTCTCAAGAACCCAAGATAGTATAGGAAAAAAAAACATATACTTAATGTATTGGAGGGAACTGCTTGTATTTTATAACTTGCCCAATATTTAAACACAGGTATTCCTGACACAGTCTGGTGTCTCACCCACTAGTCGATTATGTTTCATTTAGATTTGTTACTTGTTAAACACTGAAAGTCAAAATGTTAATTTTTTTCACAAGTTACAATATTGGTTGGGAATTTGAAAGGAAAAAATAACAATCATAGTAACAATAAAATAACAAAAATTGAAAAAAGAAATGTTTGTACTTTAGTTATTACTATATCTTCAAACTAAGTATCCCACTCTAAAAGCTAATTGAGGTTAAATGACTAAATGGAACTGAAATACTAATCACTGGTACTTAATAGTGTGTGTGTGTGTGTGTGTGTGTGTGTGTGTGTGTGTGTGTGAAACACATCTGGTAGAGGTTCAACCTGATGGAATTAGAGAAAACATATCCTAAATCTCATAGGCTACCTCTAGAACCCTCAGAGAGAGGTGAAGTAACTTGTCTCTAACATAGTGCTTCCATAACGTGCTATAAAAGAAACCTGAAAAGACTTGTATAAACTGATGCAGAGTGAAGTAAGCAGAATCAGGAGAGCAATCTATATAATTAAAAACAATGTTATAAGACAAACAATTTTGAAAGACTTAAGAACTCTCAGAAATGTAGTGACTATGATTCCAGAGGAGCAGTGATAAAGTATGCATCCACCTCCTGACAGAAAAGTATCAAGATGAAAAAAGGAGATACATATGATAAAAATGATAGTCATGGCTAGTATTTACATGGTACTTAATACATGCTCCCCTCATAGATCATGGCAGAGGGGCTTGCATAGGTCAATGAAAGCATGAGTATAATGGAGGCTTACCTAAGATGGATAAATCATAGTGAAGAATTCTGTCAAAAGGAGATTTGCCAGAGAAAGAATCCACTCCACTGGGTAACCCATACACAGTGTTAAAATGATAAAAGATATGACAAGATGAATTTCTTGGATCAGAAAATATTCAACACATGACTAGGGAAGAGCGGAGGACAACTACAAATATCTCCTATACTAATGAAGTGGCTGGCTCAAAGCTGGAAGGAATAACAGCTTCAGTTGTGTCTGATGATGAAAGGAAATTCTGATGCTGTAAAGATCAGTATTGCATAGGAGTCAGCAATTCAGGAAAAGCAATAGCAGGGGGAAGATTGAGAAAGGCAAAATGGATGAACTGCCACTAGAATTGAGCTTTGGAAAGCTGCGGGTAAGGAGAGAGTGAACTTTAGACATGGGGAACATTGAAAATGCACAGTGATGGGAGATTAAATATCATGTCTGAGGAGCAACAAAGAGGGCAATTTGACCAGAACAGAGACAGCATGAAGGGGGAAAATGAGGGATGAGCCAGAAAAGGTTGTCTGAATGTAGAGTAGGCATTTAAAGGACATACAAATAAAATCCCCCCAAAAGAGAGTTTGTATTTGATCTTAGAGGCAATAGGGAAATACTGACAATGGTCAACAAGCAGTAAGGTAATGAATGTGGTTAGATATATCCTATAGGTTTAACAATTTGGCTCTTGCGTGGAATATGAACTGGAGAAAGGAGAGATGAGCAGGGAGACTAATTAGTGTTAGTCCAGGGAGAGGTAATTAAATTTTGACTAAGGATGGTGACCATATGAGTTGAAAGAAGATAATATCCTTTAAAATTCTGAAATGGTTATAGAATTGCCAAACCATTGAACCACAAAACTAGAGAACTGGACAGGAACTTGGTAGCCACATAATCCAAACCATCACTGAGTCAGTTATTTCCTTTAGAATCTACCTCAGTGGTTTCATTGGAGTCATGCCTCCTTAGATTCCAGTTTTATAGTCTTTCCACCTCTTTTATGTTGACTTCCCTTTCAAAATATTAAGCTATTGGATCCTATCTTTCTTTTCTTTGAAGCCCCTGAAATAATGATTTCTCCAACCTAAGCCACATCAAACTAGGACGAAATTTCTTCTATCCTGAACTTTATAATTGAAGAATTCTCTTTATAACTAGACACTCATTAACAAATGACATTTCCAAAGCTGCTCATCCACCTTTGGTGTCTACCTTTCACCCAACTCTCACTTGTGGCTACAAGAAGCTGTAGCATGTGCAATGACCATATCTCAATAAACATTTTTGGCAATCAGATTAGACCAGATTGAGAGTAAAAGGGTTTCAAACCTTTTGGTGAGTTAGGAGGATGTGTAACCCAAACATGTGACAACTTCCTCTGGTGGAAGGAGTAAACGAGAACAATTCATTCCAATGGCCCTGAAGGTGGCTGAAGCAAGCATTGTAAAGGGCTTGTGAAGTCCAAATCCATAATCCTGACATTTATATAGTATGTTGAAACTTAGAAGCACTTCCTCCAGGCTCATTCTCCTAACTCCCACTTGTAAATGCAAACTGCTTGTTCAAGTATTAATTATTTTTATCATTATCATTGTTGTTATTATTATTCAAGGCCACAGATCAGAGGTAGGAGGTAAACTTAAGTACTCTGACTCCAAAGATCATAATTTTTTCACTATGTCAGCCTAGATAATCTTGAAGCAGGATGGGGTTCTTCATTTCACCCTGCTTCTTGCTCAATATTCTTTTTCCCTTTCTTGACAGAGGACATACTTTGCACACTCACTGCAGGACTTTTCTTCTGTTCTTAGCTCTTTCTCCCCACTTCTTCCTCTTTCACCTTTTTGCTTCCTGTAGTCTTGTTTGCTCTGACTGATTTTTGAGTTAAACCCCCATATTCTTCTCCCTTGAGGGGAACCTCCTGCTTTTACTCAGGAATGTTCTCGTCCTAGCACACCTTTCTAATAGGGGTTTCCTTCCAGATTCCTTGATGCTCAGAATAATTGGAATGCATCTGATCTATCTCAACTCTAATTAGGATAAAGAGGAATTTTCTTGTATCCAACTTGTGGATTACCCAGGCCTCTCTCTTTCTCTCTTTTTCCTCTATGACCTTTCTTTCTACTTCTTCAGAAGGCAAATAAGAGCAGACAAAAAAAAAAAAAAAAAGGGTGGGAGGAGATTCTTCAGAGTTGTTTATTTCCAGTTGAATTGGTGTCCTTTGAGAAAGGGAATGAAGGTTGAAACAATAAAAATGGAAATTGGTGATTATCTATGATTTTCTATTATGTAGGCTTTCCCTGTGTTCAAGGACCATGGACAGCATAAAACTGAAAAGTACTGAGCATTATTCTGGTGTCTTTTCATAACTCCCATTGGAGGATGATTTCTTTGGTGATGGCTGGGAAGCAACATTTATGCTAAATAAGGATTGAGAATGTAACAGCTCATTCTGGCCAAATCCCCAGACATGTGTGGTACCTGACCCCTGAGTAGTCTCTATGAGCAGTTATGGACATTTTAGCATCCCTCCCTCTTCCTTTTGCATTTGATTTTTATGGGTCTGCATAATTGTGCCCACTCATCCATATGCAAAGTAGAAACTCCTGCCAAGTTGATGCTTCCAAATACCTAAATGATTGGTGACATGAAAGACAATTAAGGCTCAACTGGCTAAGTTTTGAAGGACTAGACATTTAACCTCCTCATTTTCCAGATTAGAAAACTGAGTAAAGTAACTCACACAAGACTACATAGGTAGGAACGTGGAGAGCTGAGATTTATATCCAGATCTTCTGATTCCCAATCCAGTGTTTTCCCTTCCCCCATATTACCTTGCCTCCCATATACCATAACCAGGCATTTGCTGAGGCATTGATGCCATATGTATTTAGGAAGACAGAAGTTTGGAGGGAAAGGCAGAAACAAAAGACTAACAAGGGATTGTAGGAGAGATGTTGAAATCCTATTGACTAGAACCTCTTGACTCACAGAAGTATATTTTTTTCATTAGGCCCAATATATGTCCTTCTGTTGTTGCTTGAGTTGTTTTTTGTCTCAACTTTCAGCTTTATTGGATAAGAATTTATTTTTAAAAATTTATCTATACATATCACAATGCAATTATTTTATTGGTATCTTTTGTTTTCACATCATATTTTCCAACTTATACCTCTTTCTCCAAGACAGCCATTCCATATAACAAAGGGTAAAAAAGAGAAATAAACTTCAAAATTAATCAACACATCAATCATAATTTCTCACATCTTCAAACAAATAGGGGAGATACCTTCTCATATCTCCTCTACGAAGGCAAGACTGGTTATATTAATTACTTAGAATTTAGTTTCAATTTTTCTTGTTGCTGTTGTTCTTTCCATTTACATTGTTGTAATAATATTAATGATAACTAACATTTACATAGCACTTACAATGTGCTAACCACTGTTAAGTGCTTTACATTTATTAACTCATTTGATCCATGCAACTCTGGGAGGTAAGAGCTATTATTATCCCCATTTAAAGTAGAGTAAACTGAAGCAAACAGATTAAATGACATGCCCAGGGCCACACAACTAGTTGGTGTCTAATCCTGGATTTGAATTCAAAAGTTCCTGACACCTGGATACCTATAATGTTGTAATCATTGTATATATCATTTTCCTGCTTTTGCTTCCTTCCCTTTGCATCATTTCATGTATCACCCAATAATTTTCTGTATTTTTCACATTCATCATCTCTTACAGTATAGTAAGATTCTATTGTGTTTATGTAGCATATTTTTTTTTTAGCAATTCCCCCATTAATGGACATCTACTTTGCTTCTTGTTTTTATGTTTTTTGCTTTTTTTCTGTTACAAATTTTCTGTTACAAATATTTATTATATATTGGGCCTTACATTTTATCACTCACCTTTTCCCCCCTGGCTTATTTAATAAATTTTCATTAGTTGAGGCCTACTGGTAGGATCTCTGATTTAAAGGTTATGGAAATTTTAGTCAGTTTCTTAATCTAAGCCCAAACTGCTTTCCAAAATGGTAGGACCCATTTATAGTTCCACCTTCAATATGATTATTATGCCTATCTTTCTACAATCCTGTCATCTGTGGGCAGGTAGGTGGTGCACTAGATAGAGTATTGGACCTAGAGTCAGTAAAATTCAGTTTCAAATACTTTCTAATTATCTTACCCTTATTTAACAACTTACTCAACTGCTTTCTTCCTCAGTTTCCTTATTTGTAAAATGAGGATTATAATAATCCCTATTTCTCAGAGTTATTGTGAGAATAAAATAAGGTATATATTTGTAAAGTGATTTGCAAATTTTAAGGAGCTATGTAAATGTTATTATTGTTATTAATTTTGACTATTCCCATCTTTTGTCATCTTATATAATTAATGACCTAGTGAGCAGTCTTATAGTGATGAGAATCTTTGTATTTATCCTTAGACAAAGTATACTTTGTGCCATATATGCATTTATATACTTACTGGCACAAAATCACTATAAATAAACTAAAATAAATAAGAATTCCTCATCATGACATTGAGATGTCCTTAGGCTCTTGAGAGTTATTCCAATGGAACACAAGGTTTGATAGGACTACTAGGCTGGGGAGACTTCAATACTGGCTTGGTGATGTGCATGTCTTGTCCAAGGACCAGTTTAGTTAAACTTGGAGAGTGTAGTTGCCAAATTAGCTTTGGAGTGATGACTTTCTTTTTGTTAAGGACAATTCTACCGAGTTAGAGAGGGATTGTTATTTATGCTGATGTAAGTGTGGTATTTTGCATATGAGTAAAACATTTATTGAATTGAATTTAACTGGTAGAAAGAGCATCCACCCTGCTGAATAATGAATTCCTGAAATTCATTTGGATTCTTTGAAAGTTCCGTGTGATTTCATATGGACACTACCCTTACTTATGCAGATTACATTCCTCTTACCAACATGGAAGATAGTTCCTAATGAATTTCTAGATTCTCCACCTCCTCTCCCATTAATCACCTGATGGCCAATTTTATAGTGATGAGTTTCTTTCTTTTTTAGCTTTTTATTTTCAAAATACATGAAAAAATAGTTTCCAACACTCATTCTTGCAAAACCTTTTGTCCCAAAATTTTCTCCCTCCCTTCCCCCCAACCCTCTCCCCTAGACAGCAAATAATTCAATATAGGTTAAACAATGTACAATTGTTCTAAACATATCTTCATATTTATCATGTAGCACAAGAAAAAATCAGTTCAAAAGGGGAAAAAAAGAGAAAGAAAAGAAAAAAAGCAAGCAAACAATGACAAAAAAGGTGAAAATACTATGTTGTGATCTATATTCAGTCCCCATGCAGATGGCTATCTCCAAGGGATGAATTTCTTTGCATTTATCAAGAACAATCCTTGGCCAGTAGAAGTTATAAAATGTTTTACGTATATTATCTCATTAGACCCTCATAACATTTCTATGAAATAATTGTCATATTATAGATTTTTTTACAGATTTTTTACAGATGAAGAAACTGAAGTTCCCAGAGGTCATTATTATCACATGGCTATCTGAGTTAATATTTGAATTCAGATTTTCCTGATTCTAAGACTTATGATCTATCTGCTACAACAGATTAATTTTGAACATATTGTTTGAGATGCTATGACATATTCAGGTAGAGCTGTCCATCAGGCAAATGGTGATATAGGAATAATTTTCAGTTGAGGAAGTGTTTCAGATATATAAACTTGTGAGTCATCTGCCTAGGGCTGATAACTGAACTCATTGGTGTGGATAAGATTATTGAGAGAAAATGTAGAGAAAGAAGAAAAGGAGACAGCCTCTGGGGACATCCATGCTTTGGAGATAGATGA
>JAJPUD010001189.1:146115-214157 GCA_023553655.1 Myrmecobius fasciatus | reverse complement strand
TCTCCCTGTCTCTCTGTCTGTCTTCTCTCTCTCCCTCCCTTCTTCCCTTTCTCTGTCTTTTTCTCTGTCTGTTTTTCTCCCTCCTCTGTCTCTTTCCTGATTGATTGGTCTGTTGTATGTCACAGCCTCGAGCTTCCCTGCTTCCGTCTCTGTTTCCCTCTTATCTTTATCTGTCTCTCCCTCCCAACCTTCCTCTCTTTTCGCTTCCGCTCTTTTCGTTCTCCTCCCACCCCGTTCCTCGTCACTGCCTCTCCCGCACTCCTTCGTTTCCTCCAGCATTCCGGCTCTCTTGCTGCATCCCGACTCCGCCCCGCATCGCCCCCTGCTGGCCCGCCTTGGTCCTGCAAGCCCTTGCTGCAGCACCTCGGACAGCGTTGTGGGAGCCGAGGCAGCCTGTTGGCTGCTCTCTCGCGACGATCCGAGGAGTCGAGCTGGACTTTGAGCCAATTGGGGGGAGGGTGCGGCGCGTGGAGGGGGAGGGGGATTCTCGCGAGAGGCTCTGCTGCAGGAGGAGGCGGTGGCAGCGGCCGCAGCTCTGCTGCGGGAGCGGGAGCGCGAGGAGGAGCCGGCTCGCGGGCGCGCGCTTGCCCCCTCCCAGCCCCGAAGCCTAGAGCGGAGGGGCTGCACCATTCCGAGGGCCTCGTCCGCGTCTCCCCCGGCCTTGCAGAGCATCGCCTTGCCTAGCAGAGCTTTGCATTGCACTGTGTGGCAGCTCGCAGCTTTTCTCCCTCTCCCCTTCCCCTCTTTCCCCCCAAGTCTTTGGCTGTGGAGCAGCCCTCGGGTGGGTGAGTTGTGGGACTGGGCCTCGGGCGGGGGGGAGTGCAGTAGGGTTGGGAGCTGGAGGCCCAGACCGGCCGCCGCTATACATAGCCCCAGAGATCCGGGATTACGGGCTCCGGGTCTTGGAGCTTCAGGGTTTGCTGCAGAGGACAGGGCGCGGGGGCGGGGCGGGGCGGGGGCGTTGGGCTGGGGGCATTGATCCACGGGATCACCCTGGGCTAGGGGGCTGAACCTCCTTCTGCTTCCTTTCGCGTTGCGCCCCTTGGTCCCTTTACCTGAAGAGGTGGCGAGGAGAACCGAGGTGACCTTCGTTCTGTACAGGCTTGGGGGGGGAGGGTGTTCCTTTGAGGGGGGAAAGGTGCGGTTTCTGCTGCAGGTAGGGAAGCCTCAGGGAGCCCACAGGTTAAGGCGCCACCCAAGGCCCCGGTGCAATCCCCTCTTCTCCATCCTCTTCTTCTTCCTCTCTTGGCGCTGTGCCCCCCTCCCCCTTCCATTGACGTAAGGCTACACGGACCTGATGCCATTGCCTGAGTTTCCAGCTCCTTTTCCTTAGAAACCACCTTCTCGTCCCTTCCAATTCTGACTTTCTCTGTTTCTTCTAACACCTTCCCTGCCATGGGGGTGTAGGGGAGAAAGGGGATCCCAACAGGGCCTTCGGTTAAGGCCCTCTCTCCTATCCAGGCCAGTTTGGGGCTTGGTCACAGAATCCAGTAGTTTTTTTTTTTTTTTTAATGAATTCATTTATTTCTTTTTTTAAATCCTGAGCCTCAGAATGATAGATTGTGGGGAACAGAATAGAAGGCAGAAATGGCCAATGCTGTCCTGTGAGTGCCCAGCTTGGGACTTCCCCATGTGGAGTGCTTACTGGTGGTGAAGCTCTGATCTGTTGGGTCACAGGGCATCTCTCTTGTCAGTGCCATGATTCAGAATTTGGACAAATATTTACAAAGCGACTACTACACCCCGGGCCCTGGATTAGGCTGCACTGGGGGGAGAGGAGACAGGAGAAGCAGGAGGTGTAGTGTCTGCTGTATACCATGGGGAAGGAGCACTAGAGCTGGAATCAGGACCTGGACTCCAGTCCCATGAATCTGTTTGCTATTACCTGTGTGACCTTGGATAAGTGACTTAATCTCTTTGAGCCTCAGTTTCTTTATCTGTACAAATTTGGGGCTGAACTAGGTGGGACTATAAAGTCTTCCAATTCTAAGTACTCTGATCCCTTGGAGAGCTCAGTCTGGTAGGGATGATGGGGCATGTAACCAGCAATCATTGTGATCCCTCCCGGCTGGATGGGCTGGGTGGGTTGGGTCTTGGCTCTGAGCTAAGTGCAGCAGAATTAGGTATATGGTTTCCCTGCTTTAAGTTGGTGTTTGGGGGTGGGGGAGAACAGGGAGTCTGACTCCTGAACTGGGATGTGAGGTGCTTTGGATAGGAGAACTTAAGCGTATCTATGCAAGGCTGGGCACTCTTTGGGATTTGAATATAAAAAGAAGGAGTACTTACCTAGCAAAGCTTGAGCCTTGAGACTTAGGGCTTAGGACTCCTGGGTTGCTTTTCTTACTGAGAGATCCTAAACAAATTGCTTCCATTCCTGTGCCCAATCTTACCCTAGACAATTGCAGCCCCCATCACTTTTCATGGGGTTGTGGGAAGTGTACAAGATAATGGATATAAAGTGTTTTGACCTCTTTGGAGAGAGCTTGTTGTAAGTTAATTCTTCTCTCTGGTTTTCTATTCTGTAATTCCTTTGGGGAACTTATCTTCTTTACCCCCAGAACCCTTTCCTCTGCTTATGGAGTCAGAGCTCAGAAGGACTTTAAAGACCATCTAGTCCAATACCCTGATTTCGTAGAGGAGGAAACTAAAGGCCAGTGAAGGGAATGACATTTTTCCAAGGTCAAAGACTTAGTAAATAGCACAGTTAGAAAAAGAATCCAGGTCTCCTGATTCCCAGAGCAGGGCTCTTTCCTCGTACCATACTCCATTTCCCCATGATGATGTCCCAGAAGGCATTTTCTCAGAGCTCTGTGAAGCAACAGTGTCAGGAGCCACATAGAATCAGAGTATTAGCATTGTAAAGGAGCTCAGAGATCATTCATCTCCACCTGAGCAGAAATCCTGCCTACACCATCCTCAACAAGTGAACATTCAGACTTTGCTTGAAGACTTCAGGTGATCACTTCCATATTTAGCAGCTCATTCCATGTTAAATCATTCTTTCTTACATTGACCTGAAATTCTGTTCTCTAGAGCCAAGTGTAACAAGTCTAAACCCTCAGCCCTACATATTCTTGTAGACCGGGGTGGGGAATGTCCAGCCTGGATAAGACCGGCAGAGGCATTTGCTAAGGTAACTACAGGTGATGGTGAGCTGAAGCCTAAGTAGAACACTTTGTGTGATCTGTGAATGGTGTTATAAAATCCAAAAGGCCCTTGGCAGAAAAGAACTTCCCTACCTCTGTTGTGGACAGTAAACATAACTCTCCCTATCCCATCCCTTTGCTCTAGTTTTTCTTTAGGCCAAATAGCCCCCAACTCTTTTATTCCATTCTCCTATGACATGTTTTCAAGTCCATTCCCAGTTCTGGTTGTCCACCCCTGGACATCTTCTAGCTTGTCAATATCCTTTCTGAAATGTGAGACCCAGAACTGAATGTAGCTTGACTAGGGAAGAGAAGTCTCAGAGTGAGAGAGTAATGGTTCATGTACAGGAGAAGCCTTCCTAATGGTTAGAGCCATGGACTGCCTAAGAAAAGAGTATTCTTTCTCAGGAGAGTCAAGCCAAGAAGCAGTCTTAAGAAAAGGTTGGAAGGCTACTTATTAAGCATGGTAGGAAAGGGATTCCTGTTCAGGTACAGGTTGAGTTAGGTGAATTCTGAGGCTCTTTCCAAATCAGCACTTCTAGGTACAGCAGGATGGTGACTTCTTTTTTTTTCCCCTGATCTTTTTGGAAGTCATTTTATATAGTTTGCTCTCTGAACTTAAAGTCCATTGTAGAGGTAAATTTGAATAAGTTGGGGGCATCTAGTTGTCTCAGTACATAGAGTGCTGGGTCTGGACCCAGGAAGACTTAGCTTCCTGAGTGCAAATCCAGCTATGCGATCCTGGGCAAGTCACTTACTTCTGTTTGTCTCAGTTTCTTCATCTGTAAAATGAATTGGAGAAGGAAATGGCAATCCACTCCAATATCTTTACCTCCTAAATAGGGTCATGAAGAGTCAGGTATGACTGGTAACGGATGAAAAACAAAAGCAATATCTGAATAACTTAAGGCAGTATTGGAGGACCAAGTCTTTTGATCCCCAATGCCATGGCCTTAGTCTCTTGTTGTATCTCTAGCTGAGGGGAATATACATTTTCATATGTATATGTATATATATGTAATATTATATATATATATATATATATATATATAAAATCTTTCTCCTTTCTTCTACCCCTAAAAGATGCTGATATTGCCCAATAACTCCTTTTTTTTTTCAATCTATAAAGTTAGTTTCCAGGACTCCTAATAGTTGTTCATGTAGTCCCACTCTACTTGGGAATATATGCAGCTTTCGTGTTCCTCTAGCACTCTTTTCCAGGGCTAGGTGCAGCTACTTAGAATCTAGAAATTTGCTTCTCCACTACTACTCCAATTGCTACAACCTCTCAGACCAAGAGGCTGCAACCTTTGGGATTAAAGGGGACATGGCCAGTTAGATTAGTGCTCAGAAAAAGGAGGGGAAAGTCAAAAGAGCTTGACTCTTCAATTGCTTGCCTTCTGCAGAGTATCAACACAAAGAAGTGCCTCTGATCTATTAATGTGGTTGTTTTTATCGACATGTGGTGTCAATAGTCAAATCAATTCACCCTCAGCAAGAAAAAATCCAAATTATGTTTTTGTCTCTGTATTAAAACAGTGAATAGTGTGACAGGATCAAAGACACAAGGAACTCATGGTAAGGAATAGTGAGTAGAATGGTCTGAATAAGACAAGGGTCATTTCTGGAAGTAATAAGAGATGGAGTTAGTGATGAAGGAAATTTAAAAAAAAAGATGGAAATAGCATTCATTAAGCATTCTTTATGTGTAATATACTGTGTAAACTTGAGAATTCAAACAGGAAAGCAAGATAGTCTCTACTCCCAAAAAATTAGTATTTGTTGATGGAAAACATTGAATGCTAGGTAGAAGAGCTTATATTATACTTGAACCTTTTAGGCAATAGGGAGCTACTGTGAGTTCTTGAGTAGGGCAATGATACCATAGAAACTATGTTTTGGGAAGAATATTAAGAGATTACAGGTATCTGGGGTGGGCAATTAGAGAGGGGGCATATAAAGAAGGTGATTCAGAGACAACTGAATATGATCCAAATACAAAATGAGATGATCTAAGAAAGACCAAGATATGTCCAAGAAAGTAGGAATTTTGAGAAGGAAGGTATTCTGTCAGGAAAGCTTTCTCTGCATACTGGGGGAGTAGCAGAGATTTAGATTTCTCTGGGTTGCAGTACTTCCAGTTTTACCAATTCTTGGGGAGAAGGTGTGAAAAAAAGGCCTGAATTTTAGCATCAGATTTATCCCTGATATGCTGTGTGGTCACGTGAATGCATTTTTTTTTTGTTCAACATCTTAGTTATCTCCGTCTATAAAATGGACCAATATATCATCCTGTCTCCCAATTTTATATTCATTTAATCTGATTCAATAAGTGTTTATTAAATATCTCCAATGTGGTAGAAACTCTGCTAGGTCTTGGGGATTCAAAAATAAAGCCCACAACAGTCCCTGCCCTCATAGGGTTTTCAGCCTGTTGGGGCTAGACAGTAGGAAATGTAGAAAAAAAAACAAATCCAAAATGGTTTCTCATCTCCCAGGGGAAGGCACTAACAGTTGGAAGGTGGGGTAGAAGATCAGGAAGGTCTCAAATAGGTAGTAGCTGTTGAATTTTGAAGGAAGATGGAAATTCTAATTAAGGACTGAGTTCATATCAAGTGTGAACAACAACAAAGGCACATGAGAGCTGAAATGTTTTCTTGATGGAATGGAAAATAGATCAGTTTGGACAATTTGGCTTTTAACTGCTTGGAACATAGCTTGGATTTGATGGCTCCTGAAGTTCCTTTCAACTTTTAAATTCTTTGATATGGTGCAGTGGAAAGAAGCAGGATTTGGAATCACAGGACCTGAGTTCAAATTTTATTTTAAATAATACCTGCACTTGACTTTAAATAGTTTAAGTAGTACCTGAAAGAGTAGGTAAGTTAGTAATATCTTTGGGTTCCAGTTTCTTCATCTATAGCATGAGATGATTGGACCAGGTGACTTCTAAGGTCTCCATAGGACTTTTAATTTTTATTCTGAGGCAGTGAGATATAATGGAAAGTTTTTAGGACATGGAGGTGAAGGAGCTGCCAAATTCTGGCTCTACCATTTACTGATTTAGTTATCTTAGGGAAATCATTTCCTCTTTCTGGTTCTCAATTTCCTTATCTGCAAAATGAAAGAGTTAGATAAAATGGTTTCTCAGATTTCATTCAGCTCTAAATCTATGCTCAAAGCCTAGGGAGGATTAGATTTGTTGTTAATAACTAACGAGGCCATATAATGTCCTTAAAAGATGGCCATTCATTCCTTTTCACACACTTGGGGAAGAGTGGATTGCCATTTCCCCTTTCTTAAGTCCTTTCTCTCTATTCCCATTTTGTAGATGAAAAGTCTAAGACCCATGCTTGGACTCTCTGGAGGCTTTTTCCTTCTCCTTACCTCTGATGCATTCCCAGAGATCGCCTCTCTGAGGCCTTCCTTTCTTGATTGGTGACTGCCCTCTGTTACCATTTTAGGATAAAAAATCCTAAATATCTTACCTATATTTCTTGCCTGCTGCATGACTACTTCAAGAAAATATTGCCCTGAGAAACTTCTGTTCTTGGACCCTTCTCTCCAGATGCGCATCCTTTCCTTTTCTTGAAGGTAGAAACTGCCTTGTCTTTTTGCATTTGTATTCTCAGCATTTAGCATAGAGCCTACTATACAATATAGTATCCAATAATATACAATAAGTACTAAATAAATGTTGTCTATCTCCATCTGTCCATCCATCCACCCACCCATTTATCCATCCACCCACCCTTCTGTCCATCTCCTAGTCTCATGTCTTTGCTAAGCCATATTTTTCAGTGTGCTGTTCTTAAAACACAAAGATGATATTTTTTGAGTTATATATCCAAGAGTAGAGATAGGCTCTATTGAGTCACTGCTAACATTCTCTAACCCCTTTCTTCTTGTGATTAGTGAGAGACACTTAGATGGCAAATTGGTCTGAGAATGGGGTTAGGAATCAGTCTTTAGTGGTAGACTTTTGCTCATGGACAGGTTTGGAAGGTCAGTCTGTGATTAGAATTAGGAGGTCAATTTTTGGCCAGGTTTATGAGAAAGTGTAACAAGCATGAAGAGGTCATTCTGGCTAGAGTGAGAGGTCAGTCCGTGGTTGAGTCTGTGATCAAGGCTAGGACACCAGTCTGTGGTCATAATTAGAGGGTCATTCTTTGGCTAAATAGGGATCAATGTATGCCCAAGATTAGAGCTCATCAGTAGCCAAGATTTGATACTCATTTTATGACCAATGCTAGGGGTCAATCTTAGAGGGTCGGCCCAGTCTGGAGTTGAGTCAGTCTGTTATGGGAAAAACCTTGACCATGTGTGTCCCTCTTGTATGGAACTCCCCCTGTCATTCCTTTTGATAATGTGGGGTCTTAGTTAATAGGATTGTAGAACTTAGAGCTAGAAGAGATCAAAGATCATCCTTCTCATTAAAAAATAAACATTGTGCACAGTAACAGCAATATTGTAACAACAATCAACTGTAAAAAACTTAGTTACTGTGTTCAAGACAAGAAACCAAAACAATTCCAAAGGACCCATGATGAAAAATGCTGTTTACTTTCAGAGAGCTGAATTCTGAGTCCAAATTAAAGGACTATTTTTTCCCTCCTCTCTTTCCCTTTCTCTCTCCCTCTTTCCTCCCTCCATTCTTTTCTTCCTTCCTCCTTCCCTCTATTCCTCTCTCCTTTCTTCTTTCCTTTTTTCCTTCTTCCTCCTTCCTTCCTTCTTTCCTCTGTCTCTCTCTCTTAATTTTGTCCCTCCCTTCTTCCTCCTCTCTCTCCCTCCCTCCTTTCTCTCTGTCTTTCTCTCTCTCTGTCTCTCTACCCCTCCTTCCCTTCCTTCTTTCATTCCTCCCACCCCTGCGACATGGTTATTATGGAAAAATTTTTTGAGAGTGAGGAAACAGATCTAGAGAGAGAAAAAAAAAGTGCCCAAAGTTATACAAAGTAGTTGTGTTAAAGACTGAATTTGAACTCAGATCTTCTGACTTTTAAAGTTTAGTATGTTTGGAATACAGAGAGAACACTGGGTGGAAAAGTGTAGACACTTGGAATGCTCAGGTTGGTAGAATATGAGACTATGTATTTCTGTCAGGAGATGGAGTGAGATAATTGGGCAAGACCTTCAGAATGAGACATGGGAGTTAGCCCCTCCCTGACCTGAGTATGTGAATCACTAATCTTCAGGTCCTTTGCTTGTAGCCCCAACTTGTCTATTGTGAGGATGCAGGATATTAGCGTTGGAGTCAAGATTTTCTCATTATTTCTCCCTAGGCCCCCTTCCTCCAAGGATGCTCAGGAAGGGACTTCAAGGTTCTGGCTTCCTGGCCTCAGCTACAGATAGTATTTCTCAGAAGGAGAGTAGAAGGGGGACAAAGGAATACTGCCATACCATGCTGTGATTCTGGCTTCCCTCTGTTCTCTTTTTCAGCTCAGGATCAAGAAGACGTGGATAGATCCTTGGCTGCACCTGAGTGTCAAGGGCTGGTATCACAATGGCAGGTAAGGAAGGATGCTGAGGATGGAAAGGGGATATTTTGGGGGATCACAAAATCATAATTGGGCATGGGTAATAAGGAACAGAGGAGAGATCTGAATACAGACTACTGCAGTCAAATTAGAAGGAAAGCAGGAAACTGGGAGGTAAATTATATAACAAATATCTCTGATAAAGGCTTCATTTCTCAAAAATATAGAGAAGTGAGTCAGATTTGTAAAAATAAGAGCCATTCCCCAGTGGATAAATCACCAAAGGAGATGAATGGCAGGTACACAGTTTTCAGAAGAAGAAATCAAAACTATTAATAGTCATATAAAACAAATGCTCTAAATTATTATTGATTAGAGGAATATGAATTAAAACAACTCTGAGGTACCACCTTGCACCTATTAGATTGCCTAAAAAAGGGGGAAAGGACATGTGTGTGCATATACACATATATTTTTGTGTATATATATATATATATATATATATATATATAATTTATATCTTTTTTATGGTGTCACAGAAGTAGAAATTGAAGGGATGTCTATCAACTGGAGAATGGCTGAACAAGTTACAGTATATGATTGTGATGCAATACTCTTGTGCTATAAGAATGGTGAATAGGATGGTTTCAGACAAACTTGAGAAGAATTACATGAACTGATGCAAAAGAAATTGAGCAGAACTAGGAGAATATTGTATACAATAATAGCAATATTGTAACAGTGATCACTTTTCACAGTGATCGTACTGATCAATGTCAAAGACAATTCCAAAGTAACCATGATAAAAAAACAAATGCTATCCACCTCCAGCAAGAGAATTGATGAACTCTGAGTGGAGATGGAAGATACTATTTTCATTTGATTTTTCTTACTTATTTTTTTGGCAACATGGTTAATATGGAAATATTTTTTTTACTGATTTTACTGATGTTGCATGTGTAATGGCTATAATTACATGGCTTCTCAATGGGTCAGGGAGGGGCTAGGTGGAAGGGAGAGAATTTGGAACTTAAAATTAAAAATGAATAAATGCTAAAAATAAATTGATAAATGAAACAATAAATAAAAAATAATTTTCTCTCAAAAAGGAAAAGGAAAATGTACTCTTTGGTCTTATCTATTTAGATTGCTTTACTCTCTTCCTTGTTCTGAGCCCCAGTTTCCTACCCTAAAGACAGCAGAGCATAATAGATACAGGACTGGCCTGGGAGCCAGAATGACCTGGATTCAGGTCCTTCCTCTGACCCTTACATGTGACCCAAGGGAGATCATCCTTTGAAAGCCTTGGCAGCTGGAGTTGTCAGTCAGCATTGTTGGAGTGAATGCCTCACCTGGTAATCCTTAATAAAATTATAGGTCAAGACCTCATCCCTATCCCTGTGGACCTTTGATTCAGATCTTTTCTATGCAGGAGAAGGTGGGAAGAAGGATACTATCGATTTTAAAGATATCTGAGTTGAAAGATATCTCCAAGAGTATCTAATCCAACTCTTACTTCAATAGGGATGCCCACTAAGGGATATCACTTCTATCCCCCCACTTGAAGGCCTCCAGGGACAGGAAACTTACTACCTACAAAGTCCTTTTCATTTTTGAATAGCTGTAACTGTTAGGAAGTTTTCATTTATATTGAGCCTACAACTGCCTCCCTATAACTTCAGTTCATTGTTCCTTTTTTTCTCTGAGGCTGAGAAGAACAAGTAGTTTTTCATTAAATATAAGTTTCCCAGGAGCCAGATTTCTGTGATGCTCAACAATTCTTATGACTCAATTTGGCTACTGCCAGATTAGTCTGGCCAGGTCTCAACTCTGATCTCAGGTCATTTCCTTGGTGGAGAAAGAATGAGTACTCTCCCTGCATGAATATTCCTACCCTATTGTAGAGGTCTTGTCATTCTGACTTGTAGGTATTAAGGTCCCCATGGCACAATAGGCTGTCCCCTAAGGAGGATAGTTGAGTTGAGAGCAACCCTGCCTAGAGAAGGGGCCAGTTATATTCCTCTAATTTTTCTGCCCCTCACTCCTTCAATCCTTTGCGTGAGCTATTGGAAAATTGGTCAAAGCCCCGTCTCTAATATTCTCTAGCTCTGTTATCATGGACAAGTCTCTTAATGTCAGTTTCTTTTTTTAAAATGGGAATAACAATACCTGTGCTACCTATTTCTTTTTTTTTTCTTTTAAAGCTTTTTTTCAAAACATATGCATAGATAATTTTCAACATTCACCCTTGCAAAATCCTGTGTTCCAAGTTTTTTTTTTTTCCTTCCTTTTTCCCTGCCCTCTCCCCTACATGGCAAGTAATTTGATATATGTTAAATATGTGCAATTCTTCTACATATTTTTCACAATTATCATGCTACACAAGAAAAATCAGATCAAAAAGGAAAAAAGAGAAAGAAAACAAAATGCAATATGCTGTCTTTTTCAGTGTTGTAACATGCAAATGAAGCTGCATATAAAGTATACTACATAAATATTAGTACTAGAAGTAGTATTTTTTATTTATTTCCTTTTTAGAATCCTTAACTTCCTTCAAGGGTGGGGAGAGTAAAAGAGGATAAAAAATATTAGCTGATACTTAAGATGTTCAGTCAGGTCAGTCATTTTCAACCATTTTTGATCCATTTGGGGTTTTCTTGGCAAAGATAATGAAATGAGTTGCCATTTTCTTCTCCCGCTCATTTTATGAAGAAACTGAGACCAACAGGATTAATTGACTTGTCCAAGGTCATATAGCTAGGAAGTATCTAAAACTGCATTTGAATGCAGGATGAGGAGTCTCCTTACTCCATACCCAGCATACTTAGTATCATGTGCATTATGGTACCACCTAGTTGTCCCACTGAAGATGATAAACATTCAGACAAAATGCTATAGTCTTGATGAAAGAATAAATACATGCTAAGGGCTAATAAACAAATAAATGAACGAATAAATCTTTGCTGTTGCCCCTAGTGGGGCTAATAAACAAATAAATGAACGAATAAATCTTTCCTGTTGCCCCTAGTGAAGAGTACTTTCTTACTCTCCTTTTACCTTGTATTTATTTATCTGGGTATCACCTCTTCCTCAGAATGAAAAGTCCTGGAAGGCGGGGATTTTTATTGTTTTGTTTTTGTCTTCCCTAGCACTGTGCCTTAACACCATAATAAATGCTTGTTGAATTGAATTGTTCCATATTTTGTATTTAAGTGATATAATGGCTTGAGCTTGGCCTGGAGTTAGGAAGGCTTGATTTGGAATTAGGTCTCAGACACTTACTAGTTGTATGATCTTAGGCAAGTCATCAACCCCCTCAAAAAAAACCTAAACCCCAAACCCCCAAAATCTGTTTGTCTCAGTTTCCTCACTTGTAAAATGGTGTTAATAATAGTAACTATTGTTGTTGTGAGGATCAAATGAGACAGTATTATAAAGCACTTAACATAATGTTTGGCTAGTAAATGCTCTATGAACACTAGCTATCATTATTATTGTTATTGTAATTATTATCATATTGATGGCTAGCCTTTATATTAAGATTGCAAAGTGCTTCACATGTACTATTTCATTTGATCAAGACCTTGACTTCCTTGATTTATGTTTCTGCCACAGAAAAAGTGAACAATTTCCCTCCCCTGCCCAAGTTCATCCCCCTGAAGCCATGTTTCTATCAGGACTTCGAGGCTGAGATTCCCCCTCAGCACCTCACCATGACCAAGCGCCTCTATTATCTCTGGATGTGTAAGTATCAGCAGGTCAGGACAGACACGGGACGGTAGGGATGGGGGAGAAGTGCAGGAGGTTGGGGGTATTTGGGGGGCCACTCCGAGAACAGGCTTGGTCTCTGAGGATTTCCACCCTGTTATCTGCTTGTATTCTGGTCCCTGCTTAGTATCACATGATAACTCATCTAACCTGCCAGCCCATGCCTCATTTGCCATCTAGCCATCCACTAAGAAACCCTGGGCTTACCTGGGAAACTTATCATCTGCTCCACCTGAACAGTCACTCTCTAGACTTGACTTCTTCCTAGAAAAGGCTGTTCATTCAGTTTTGGAACCCTGGGGCTGTCCAGCACCCTACAGGAAAACCCAATCCTACCCAGGATACTTGCCATTTCCCCAGAGACCCATGTATACCCTCTTTACTTGGCCCCCTGGGTGTTATCTTTTACTCTGAGAATAGTAAACAAATTAATGCTATCTTTGCTGTGTAGAGGTAATAGAATGCCCTATTAAAATGTTAGCCTCTTGTGGATAGGAACTCACTTTGGGTTTTATATTCCCTCCCCTCTACCTGCCCTGGAGACCTGTACAACAGTACTCTGTGGGGCCATTTTTTCCACTTTACCTTTGTTTGTCACAAGGTTTCCTTTTCTTTGCCTTTGTTTCCACTTTCCATGCTTCAGATTTTCCTTTGGGCCAGCAGGCAAAGGCTTCACTTGTTCCTTTTTCTCTTTGAGCAGTTGGTGGGGAGGAGGAGGAGGAAGAAAAGGAGGTTTTCTTCCTGAGGAGGTCTCCCTCCCCTCTCCTCTCCCTTTGGGTCTCCTTTCTCCTCTATGTAATTTTTTTTCTCTCCACCTTATTTTCTCTTTTCCTCTCTTTCTTATGGTGGCAGTTTGGGGAAGCTCTGGTCTCAGACTTTGAAGAACAGGTATCTTCAATGAGTTCAGAATTGAGGAATTACTGCTCTGCATTGTAGAGGAAGTAGCTGTTCTGGATGTTCAACCTGAGAAATGAGTTTTTGTGGATTATTTGTGGATTATATTAGTCTATATCCAATATCTGCCTGTTCCAGCCATGTTTTTGACCAATCAGCCCATCTACTACGTTTACTTTAGAGAACGGAGGGTAGGTTCTGAAACTAGGAATGGAAACATTACCAAGTTCCTCCCAGCTTGGAACTCACGCCTGATTCCCCACCTGTAGGCTTTGCTGTAGTGATTGCCCATCATCTCAAGGCAGGTTTGCTGATAGCTCCTTGCCATGGTTCTATAGAAGAAACTTCCTTCCCTCTGTTTTTTGGATGAAGTCTGTCAGAAACACTTTATTTAGATTATAAGCAAATAAGTTGCAGTAGGGTGGACTGAGACCATCTTCAGATTCTGAAGGAAGAATGGTGCATAAGACCACCTGGAATCAGTGAGAGAGAGAGATTTCTTGGGACTCTTTGTTCTTTTCCCTTAATGGCTTCTGCAATCCACACCATCATCTGTGATCTTAGGGGATCACTGACATTTTTGTACATGCAAAAAGTAAGAAAAGTCTAAGTCTTATAAGAAAATGTTCCATCCTCTATTCCAATCACTATGACACCAAGGTAAAATTATTAAATAAACTGGCTATTTTTTAAAAATCTCATTAAGGCAAGATTATACAATGATCAATTCTGATGGACATGGCTCTTTTCAACAGTGAAGTGATTCAGGCCAGTTCCAATGGTCTTGTGATGGAGAGACCATCTGTACCCAGAGAGAGGACTATGGGAACTGAGTATGGATCACAGCAGTGTATTTTCACTCTTTTTGTTGTTGTTTGCTTGCATTTTTTTTTCTTTCTCTTTTTTCCTTTTTGATCTGATTTTTGTGCAGCATGATCATTGTGGAAATGTATAAAAGAATTGTACATGTTTAATATATATTGGATTACTTGCCATCTAAGGGAGTGGGTGGGGAGAATGAAGGGAGAAAAAAATTTGGAACACAAGGTTTTTCAAGGGTGAATATTGAAAATTATCTATGCCTATGTTTTGAAAATAAAAAACTTTAATTTAAAAAAATCTTGTTAAATAGTCACAAGTTGGCTATTTCAAAAACCCATTATCAAGCCTAATTGAGGGAGTCTTGTCCCAATATATTTAGCAAAGGATTCATAGTGACATTGAAATATATTACACAATTGGGTCTCCTGCAGTGGTCAGAGAAATTTTCCCTAACAGAAGAGAGACATTGTGGTACTTTCATTAAAAGGTTCAGCCAGGCCTCTGTCTAAAAGTTACAACCTTACCTCTCAATAGATGTAGTGGGATAAAACTTCCTCAATTAGGTTTGATTATGGGTTTTTGAAATACTCAATTTGTAATTATTTAAAGAGATTTTTTTAAAAATAACCAATTTATACATAATATCTTCACCTTGATGTCTCTCTGACCTTCCCAAGTATCAGCATCCATCTGAAAATAGTAGAAAAATGTGATGTGCATTTTTAGCACTCCTAGTAAGTGGCCATCCTCTTCTTTGCCTGGCATAGTAGACTGCTGATTTGTTAGAGTAAACCTTTATCCAGGATCAAGGGGAGATCATAGGCAATAGATAAGCCAGATTTATGTCCCCAAGGGATTTTTTCTCATCCAGAAAATTCTAGGGCTTATAATTAAAGCAAAGTGTAAACTGTGATTCTGGCAGGTCTTTGGATTGATTTCTAGATGTAAAGTAATACATGATAGTCATGGGAAAGAATACATCTTTTGTCCTCAATAGGCTCATAAAAGACCTTTCTAAATGCTTCTAGCTCTTTTCTTGTCTTTTCAATCCCATCTCTCATCCATCTATAACATATTTATAACACATTCCAAACCAAACATCAGTGATTAAATTAAAAATCATAAATGCAAAATAATTGTGACAGATGGAAAACCCAAGAGACAGAATTTGTAGGTAATTAATTAATCAGTTAATTACTTTGTTAGTGGTTTCTTTTGGTAATCAAAGACACTTAATGGAGATACTGAATGCTAGGAGATAGCAATTCTGGTTGGTGGATATTTAAATGAGAAGATGGGTTAGAAGTCTGCTTCTGCTGAGAATGTGGCTGGATCTTGAGACTGAGCCTCTTCCAGCAATCTGGACTGAAGAATCTATCTCCACTTAGGTCACTCAGACTGGTTTTCTTCTTCATCGATGGGTCACCTTAAACTCCAGTGGAGGAGTGCTAGGACTCGGGCTCCTAGCCCTGGGGCAGGAATTCCTAGATTACATTTTAAATAGGTTAGGTCTTCTGTTTGGATGGGTCCTGGCCAAGATTGAGGAGGAGCATATTCTTTGAGCATTTGGGTAATCTCATCTGTCTGTCCTTGAGAGACTGGTCCCTAAATGAAGAAGTAAAGAGAAAAAGCCTTAATCCTAATTTCATTACTGATTGTTAATATGATAGCAAAATAATAACTTTTCTCATAATTTTATTATGAAATTTTATGAAAAAAATGAATATGCTACAGCTGCAGGGTCCTGATTCCAAGGTACAGATCACTAATTCCAACATTGACAATACCTACTGTCTAGACAATCTCTTCCACACTTTATTTCTATTCTTAATAATCTAAGTTCTTGTGCTCTGTTTTCAATCCATGCTCATGTTTTATTTTAAAAAGTGGTGCTACCTATTTATTAAAACAAAAGAAAAAAATAATTAGATGATTTGAATAAATTAGATCAAAAAACATCTCAGTAATCAATCCATTATAGCATTATCATCTTCCCATCTGGTGGGGAGGGCAGCTAATCAATCAACATTTATTAAGCACTGACTAAATGTATGCCAGGCATTGTGCTGAGTTCCTTAGGGCTCCCGTATCTTCAGGGTTACTACATAAAGAGAAGTTGTTCAATCAGACAAATCCATATCCAAATGTTTACATTTTAAAAATATACAAAGTTTTTAAGTCACAATAATACTGAACTTTAAAATCCAAAAAACAAATTTCTAATTTTCTTATCATTCTAATTAAGATACTTAGAGTACCACTGAATTTCTATTAAAAAGGGCATTTCTGACCTGAATTTCTATTTTCAAGTTTGAATATTCATGAAGAGATTTCTGCCCTCCTGGAAGTTATTGACAGACTTTTTTTTTTTTGCTTTTTGCTGAGGCAATTGGGGTTAAATGACTTGCCCAGGGTCACACAGCTAGGACGTGTCTGAGACCAGATTTGAACTCAGATCCTCCTGACTTCAGGGCTGGTGCTCTATCCACTGCGCCACCAGCTGTCCCTTGACAGACATTCTTATAAACTTACTCAAAAACTGATAGGATGTCCAACTTCACAGGTTTCTTATACTCTTTCCCCAAAACATTAATTTTTGGCATATTGGGTTGTACACTTTTAAATACATAGATAATATTTCTGACAAGGGTGTTCCTCAGATAAGTGCTCCTACTTTGTGATGATAGCTTTAATAGCAGAATTCAGACTTATAGCAAGCAGCTGAAAGGTTAGGCATAAGAATGGTTAGGTGGTTCCCCTGTTTTCTGGCAGTGATCTGTCTGGAGATTGATTGGAGTTGTATGTGAGGATTTTACTAGTTCAGGTGAGAGATGTTGAGGGCTTGAACTAAGGTAAGGGCCATGTGAGCAGAGAGAAAGGGACAAATAAGAGAGATGTCATGGAAGGAAAAAAACTTAACTGAGTGGATAGGAGAAGGGAGGAAGGGTTGACTTCAGAGTTTCAAATCTGATTGATAAGAAAGGTGGTAGCCATATGTGGAGGGTTATTCCATGTAGGGATAATTGGAGGTGGGTTTGATTTATCAATGAAAATCCATTTTAGCAAAGAGACAGTTTGATCTTGGGGACTTCCATTATAGAATTTTGTCTCAGGGTCTAGATTTAATTTCTAAGTATATATTTTATCTATTGAGACCTGGTAAAGCCAGTACCTGTCCAGCTACCTCTTCAGGAAAGTTTTTGTATTCTCCTGACTCAATATAATTCTTTATGGCATTGAAGTGATTGACTTTATAAAACACAATTTGTTTCTTCCTTTCTTCCCTTCCTTGTCATCTTTTTTGAGCACTCATTATATGTCTAGCTCTGAGATGTCCAAACCCCAACTTGAATATTTGTTTGCTGTATGACCAGGAACAAGTCACTATACTTCTTAGAATTTCTTCATTTGTGTAGGATGAAGTTCCTATACTATCATTCTCATAGGAGTGTGGTGAGGGAAATACTTTGTAAATCTTTGAGTGATATCAAAATATGAGCTATTATTATTGTTAAATTTTGAGGGAGGAGGACTGAAGAGGTGAAGAAGAAGATCCAGTATTTATTTCTTAACCAGTACCAAAATGTTTTGATGTTTCCTGTTTTGTGCCATTGTTTGAGATCTGGTTCTGCTGGTCTTCCTTCTCACTTTTTTTTCATTATTCTCTTTGAGATCCTTGACCTCTTGTTCTTCCAGATGAATTTTGATATTATTTTTTTTTCTGTCTCTATAAAGTAGTTTGATTAAATCAATATTCAATTAAATGTTGGTGCTGTAGTATGTTGGCACAAAATTCAGAAAACCGGGTAGTTTGCCCATTTACTGGCTGAGTGCTTTGGGCAAACTACTCAATTGAATGAGAAAATTAATAATCTTCTCTTACCTACCTCATGGGAATGTTAGGAGGGTTAAATGAGATATGGTATCTTTTTGCTCTTTGAAAACTAGAAAGGGCTCTATTAGATAATAGATATCATCATTAATCATTTTCATCATAATCATCTTTATAATCCTTAATCAAATCAGAATGGCCAATAGATTTCTTATTTAAGTAACAGATCTATAAGTGCCTCTTGTATGTCTGCTGGGTGCCAGGCTGTCCTTTGGGAGAGACAGGAAGAGAGGAAATTCAGTCTGGTTGGGGAAATCACCATAAGAATTAAATGACAATATAAGAGATACTTTAGTTCTTTCTACCATTTATTTGAGGGCCATTTTCTAGAAGATTTTAAGTGGAGCCCCTGTCCTTGCTTTGCTCCCTGATATTTGGGTGAAGGCAAAACCACTGGGTTTTTTCCATCCTGTCACTAACTTGCTGTAGTATTATAGTCAAGTCATGTCCCTCTGGTCCTGTTTCCTTATCTGTTGGATGAAATGGTTGGACTAGGTGGTTCTTTAAGTGCCCTTCTATCTCTAACATTTATGTCTAAGCCTTTCTCTCCACCTCTAGCCTTTCATCTGGTTTCATTTCCTCCCTGTTGGTACATAGAGGTGATCTCAGCAGTTGGGGTGAGGTGAGGGTACTGAATTATAAGTGTAGTGAGATCCTATCTCATTTCAGCAAGGGAGCTTACTGTCTTTGGGAAGGATGAGAGTCCTTTTAAGTATGGACCACAGTATGTCTCAGAAAATTAAGCAGTGGCTCCTCTTCCAGTTCATCTGGAAGAACAAGAGGTCAGGGATCTCAAAGAGAATAATGAAAAGAACTCAAGTAGTGGACCTGATGAACTGTGACTTTTACCTGCTTCCCTTCCTGGTTAGATATTCCTGGGGTGGAGGAGATTGGGAGGGTGATTGCATCTTGGCTTTGGAGTAAACTGGGAGGAGTGTGGGAGGAGGAGGAGCAGCTAAGGCCGAGTCTGCTGGCCATTGGTCACTTCGAAGCCCCAGAGGTTTGGGGGATTGTGAGATGGATTTTTGCTTCTTGGCCTGGGTGCAGACCCCCTTTCTCCATCTTCCCAGGGCTGGGGAATGATGGGTCCCCTGAGGTCCCAGGTCTTTTCTTACAATTTCTGTCCTGTGTGTGTGTGTGTGTGTGTGTGTGTGTGTGTGTGTGCCTCTGCATGCATGTGTATGTTTGCAGTAAACAGCATCACATTGGCCATGAACCTGGTGGGCTGCTTGGCGTGGCTGATTGGAGGCGGTGGAGCTGTTAACTTTGGACTGGCCTTTCTCTGGTTCATTCTCTTTACCCCCTGCTCCTATGTCTGCTGGTTTCGGCCTATTTACAAAGCCTTCAAGTAAGTGGTCACTGCTGAGCCCACCCTTTCCTCCCTTCCATCTCAGCTCTTCATCCTCGACTTTCCTGTCACCCTATTAATCTCTTTCTCAGTCTCTCTGTCTCTGACTCTGTTTCTGTTTCTCTCTCTCTCTGTATCTCTGTCTGTTTGTCTCCTCTCTTTTTCTGTATCACTTTTCCCTTTCCCTCTTTTTGTCCTTCTTCCTGTTTCTCTCCAGGACTGCCCATTCAGAGGACCTGAATTCTCTTGCCCCAGATATTTAGACAAGGTCTGATGATTCCTTGAGAGGGTCTTCTGAGGCAGGCAGATATGTATTACAGCCACAGAGATTCTGAGCAAGGTGCCCCCTTCCAGCAGAGGCAGTTGGATGGTTCAGAACTCCCTCTGAAATAGCTGGAAAAATCTAGCTTTGCCAGGTGTTTCCTATCCCAATCTAGCTGCATAGAGTTTCTTCAATCTCTGGCCTGGGGAAACAGCTTGGAGCTCTTGCAATTCCATAGATTCAGAGCATTTCAAACCAGAAAGGACCTTTGAAAAACATCTAGCCAAACTCCCTTCTTTTATATATAGATAGGCAAGGACACTGAGGCCCAGAGAGACACAAATTTGCCCAAGATCATAAGGGTAATGAGTAAAAGCAGCAGGATTAAAATACAGAGATCTTTTGGCTCCCTCTCTATTTTTTTCCAGGCTTCCTTTGATACCTCTAGCATCTAAGGTCTGCTATGAACACAAGAGCCCCAAAGAAAGACCTAAATCTTTGCAATAGAATCATTCCCAATGGTTTTTTGGTTGACCTCGGGGGCACCAGAATGGAGTCACAGGAACTGCCCATTCCTAAACTCTCCTTCCATCCCCCCTTGGGGTATCATGCAAAGAAAAAAGCCTATTATCCCATCAGAAACTCTGCCCAGTAGCCTGGCACTCCCATCCCATATCTGGTAACTGGTGTGGCCCCTTGGGTGAGATTTGTCCCCCTAGCCTAAGAGGGTCATAACTGTCTTTATTTAGTTCATTGCAAACTGGTTGGAGGTACAAGAGCTGAAAATCCTTAGATCAGGGAAGTTCCTGTATACTTCCCCACCTTCCTCCCCCAATGGCGGCTCTCCTGGATGACCACAGCTTTGTCCATTCTTGCAGATCAGACAGCTCTTTTAACTTCATGGCCTTCTTCTTCACCTTCTTGGCTCAGTTGGTCATCAGCATCATCCAGTCCGTGGGAATTCCTGGCTGGGGAGTCTGGTATGGGGGGAAGGGCTGGGGAAGGAGGGCTTGGTCACTGGGAGGAGGTAGAGATGATATGACCAGTGCCAGGAGGCTTAGCCCAGGACAGGGTCCTTCTTTCAAGGGAGGGAGGCAGAATCGGGCAAATTTGGGAAAGCACCTGGAATTTGGAGTGGTGGGAAAGTTTGGGTTAGAATAGCACCTCCTAGGCTTGTTTAGCCAGGGAAAACTTTGGGACTTGAACTGAATCGATGGAGTCCTTAAATGATGGTTGGGAGTCTGAATGCCCCCTGGAAAAGAGAGGTGCTTTGGAACAATTTGGGAAGAAGATAGAGGAAAATTAGCCCATTTTCTTGCTGCATATAACCAGATAGTCCCTCTTAGAATCTTTATGCACATTGCACTAACTGCCAGGCTTCTCCGGTATTTGGTTTGGGAAATAGTGGGTGAGTGCAAAGGAGAGAATAATGGGGAGAGATTTAAAAGGAATATCTTGCAGTGAATATTGGAGGAGAAGAATACTCACTGTGGCTAGAAACCCGCATTGTATAGTAACTTTGGGTCAGTAAGCTAGGGTCTTTTCTAGTAATATCGGGAGTGTGTTCCTTCCCAGAGCCAGGGGGAGACCCTCCCTCTGACTATGATGTGGGGTCTCTCCCAGTGCCATTGAAGTGGGATCCCTTTTAGTTCCAGTGGGGTGTGGTTTTTCCTGGTGCTGATGGGGTAGGGTTCTTCTCTGTTGCAGTGGTATAGTTGCCAGTGGAGTAGGGGTCTTCTCTGTGGCAGTGGCTTGACTCTCTCCCATGCCATTTATTAGTGCCAAGTGCTAAGGGGATGGTCTGTCCTATGGCAATAGGGCTTAACTGGGGTTCTAAAATCTTGCAGTGGCTGGATTGCAACCATCACTTTCTTTGGGACCAATGTGGGAGCCGCAGTGGTGATGCTTATCCCTACCATCATGTTCTCGCTCATGGCTGTCTTTTCCTTCATCGCTCTCAGCATGGTATGTATGCCCTCTGGGGCAACTGGAGTAATAAAGGCTCGATGGAGCTGGCAAGATAGCCGGGCTATGAATCTGGATGAAGACTCTCTGTTCTTAGGGGACCTGGGTTGGGTCGCCGAGAGCTGGGGCTATGTCTCATGGGAGCACTGAGGGGGTCATTAGCCCATTTGGAGCCCAGACGGAAGGAGCTCCTCGTAGGATGCTTAAATTTGATGGGTTTGGGGTTTCATTTTGGTCCAGACCTGTGATTTTATTGACATAGGAAACTCCCCCAGGGAAACTCCCTTTATTCATCAGGATTGGCAGCTGTTCTACTGATAGTGTAAGAGTATCCTGGAACTCTGGGAATTTCAGTGATTTACTTATCCATTCTCATAGCCAGTAAGTGTCAGTGGCAGGATTTGAATTTCCTCACTGTGCCATGCTGCCTCTCATCAATTTTATGAGCCCTGTTAATTTTTTCTGGAGCCCACTGTAACATTTTTGTATGTAGATCTGCTCCAGTCTCAGCTCCTACTCCCTTCCATCTTGTCCCCCACTCCTTTTTCTTTTCCCTTTCCCCTCCTAGCTGAGACTTATTGGCTCACAGAATCTGGAACTCAAAAACAACCTTAGACTTCATTAAATTAGCATTCTCATTTTGTGAAAGATAAGGAAGCAGAAGCCCAGAGGGAGGCCATTTGTTTTAAGTTCACCCAGATATAGTATAATTAGGAGCAGAACCAGGATTCAAAGCCTTTGCCCTTCTGACCATACCTTCCTCTTTTTCTAATCGTGTTGAGCTTTCACACTAAAAGGCAGTCTACAAGTTAGGGGCTAGGACTTCTGAGATACCACTCTAGTGAAGCCACTGATTTTCTTGGTACCTCTTTTCCTACTGTTGGAAAAAAAGAGAAATAGCAGCCTGTTAATGGGAAGAACTCCCATCTAAAAAAGGTCTAGAACTCTGGGGCAGGAAAATTTTGTTCTTTTCCCTTGACCTTTTCTCTCCATCTCTTCCCCCTTCACCCCAATCCCATCCTCCTCATCTCTGTCCTCTGACTACAGGTTCACAAATTCTACCGGGGCAGTGGTGGAAGTATAAGTAAAGCCCAAGAGGAGTGGACTACCGGAGCTTGGAAGAATCCACACGTGCAGCAGGCAGCCCAGAATGCTGCCATGGGGGCTGCCCAGGGAGCTGTGAGCCAGCATCAGAACCCATACTCTGCCACCCCCAATTACACTTATTCCAATGAGATGTGAGCAAGAGACTGGGAGGGCAGGGAAGGGGAAACGTAGGAAGGCCGGGAGGGAGAGGAGCTGATTCCAAGCTGCCTTGTGCCCATCTTGGTGATCAAGTTGGAGTTCCTTTTCCTATCCTTTCCTTTCTTTTTCCATCTTTTGACTTTGTAAAAAGGAAGAGAATTAGATATATATGTATATTTCCCCTCCTCCCGTCCCAGCCCCATTTTCCCTTTGTGGTATCTGCAGAAGCCGTGGGTCCATGTGGCAGCCGGTGCTGTGTGGTAGTACCCATGTGTCTGTGTTTCATTGTGATCTAGTGTACAGTGGAGATGCCCATTGTTGTGGTGCTAAGTATGTTTTAGAATCCAACCAGTCCCCAAGGCCACGGCATTATGGTTCCCCACTGCCTCCCCTTTCCCCGCCTGGACCTCGTCTCCAACTTGATGTGACAGCTAAGAGCTTCCTCCCTGTCTGACTTTGGAGCCGGATGAGGGCTGCCCATTCCAGGCCAGCTCAGGATTTTGTTCCCATGGACTCCTGCCCATCCTGCTCTCTTTCTCTTGAAGTTGTCGGTTGGGGGTGTGGGCAGGGGAGGAGGTATGGACTTCTGAGACATCTCCCCTTTACTCCCCCTTAGCTCTTCCTCACTGCCATGGTGTCATGAGCTGGGGATGGTTTCTTCAGTTTGTTAGAGAATGACAGTATTAGTGTATGATTGCTGCACTGCAGGGCTGAGTTAACTATCCCACCCACCCCTTTTTCTTCAATTTCTCTCTCTCTCCTCTCTAATTTTATATTTTGTTACATCCTGTCTCTCCGACTCACCCCATTTCCTCCTCCCCTGTGCCCAAATGTGTATTTTTCCCTCAGCCTTCCTGAACCCTAGTGTTTCACAGCTTGGGTCCAAATGGTAGAAAATGACCTAAGTTTGATGGTTCCTTGTCTTTATCCTGGGCTGAGTTGAGTGATATCTCCATCCTTTCACTGGACCTCTTAAGCTAAGGGGAATTGAGATGCTCCCAGTCCCACACAGTGCTCTGCTGGCCAGTTGTGGGCATGAGTGGCAGGGGGCCCCCATAGCCTGAAAGTGGATCTTTGGAACTCCTTAATAAGCTTTGTGTCACAGAAGTGTTTGTTCCTGGAAGGAGGGAGAAGGAGCAGTCTTGGGGATAACTTGACTAGGATGTGCATGCAGAATCCAGAAGAGTAGCCATACTTTGGAGACCTCAGCCTGCAAAGCCAGAGGGAAGGGGCCACACTTAGCCTGGGCCCAGTTTTCCAAACCTCCATCAGAGCAGAGTGGTAGCTTTCCCCGTCCCTGGCTTTTGCCTCCCCTGACTCTCCCCCTCCTCTTCTTTTGGGCCTCCTTTTTACAGCTTAACCTGCCTTCCTCCACCAGTGACTCTGAGACCTTGAGTCAGGTTACCCTTCAGCCTGCTGAAATCCTGTCCATGCCAAAGGCTCCCTTATCTCTACTTTCTCATGGCTGCTCAACCCTTCCTGTTCAGTGGTATTTGCAGGTTACTAGGGGGGCAAACCCAACTTCCTTTAAAGGGCAGATATTCAATCACTTCTTGTCATTTGATACAATCATTGTCTGGGACTAATGGGTGAAAGTGTAGCCTGAGTTAAGAGTGCGATGGTGTACACTCATGTATCTGGAATGATGGGGGGCCTTTCCCAAAGAAGGCTAAACAGGTTATAGGCCCTCCCAAAAATTACTAGGGACACGAAGGAGACACGATCTGTTCTGACCTCTGAAATGTCTTGTCACTACATGGTGTGATGGCTTCAGGCTGCAGGCCCAGGAGGAAATGATGGAGCTTTGCTCCTGGCTCTGAATGTCTGCCCTGTAATGGCAGGGGGCTTCAGATCTTGACCCCAATGGAACTGAGGAAAAATGGATTGTTTGGTTCATCAGAAAGCCTGGTTGGCCAGAGACCTTTTTTTGGGGGGATTCCCATTCACACACACCCACCCCCAGACAGTCCCAGTCAATCTGATGGAGAGAGATGGAAGCTCTGGTCTAATTGGGGAAACAGTTTTTACCCTCAAGGTCCAAGTCTGGAGAAGAAATAACCCCTATTTTTTGATATGAAACTCCTTGTCTGCTGGGATCTCTACTTTTGGGGAGTTTTTAGTCTAATGAGGAATACAATATTCAGAACATTGAATATGGACTTAGCCAAACAAATCTGCAAAGACACATGTGACCAACCTCAGCTGTAATCATTGGCAGACAGAAAAGAATTTCCAGCAGGAGAGTTTTCTAGATTTTGGGTTCTTCAAAATCAGGGAAACTGGCCACTGTCAATCTTACCAGCTAAGAACCCGAGTCCCTGCAGCGGAGGCCCTTTCTAAGACTCCATTGTCTTTGGAGTCATCCTAATATCAGCCATCACTTGGAGAGGAGTAGATGGGGCTAATGGTACTTTTCCCCCAATCACACAGAAGCTTCTTCCCACTTCTACCTTCACATTGATGGATGGCCCCTTGCTCAGCATAAAAAACAGAATTTGGTTCTCTGGGAAAAATGAAGGTTGCAGGCTGTGGCCCATTCCCTTTAGCATCAGGCAGCAATAGTTTTCCACCACTATCCCATCCTTGATATTGCTCCAGTTGCTTTATATACTGAATTTTGTATTGTGACTGTCAGTCTTTGTGAAGGGCACAGGAAAAAAAAAAACCCACCTCATTCTGAATTTTAAATTTGTATATGATATTAAAAGGAAATACTTCATCCAGTGGCGACAGCACCATTTATACCAACCTGCTCAGAATGATGCTTCTTGTGTTTGACTCTCTCTTCTGATTTGCTGATCAGTAGAGATCAGATAGAGGCTTTAGGCCGACCAACCGTCCACCATCATGCAGTCCTGGGTTGATATCCTCCCACATACTCTGGGCCCTTTGTTTACCCTCTGTGTAGCTGATTGTGTGATCACTTGACAGCTGAGCACCCTTTCCAGTAGTGAATCTCTTTTCACTACTGTTAGATTTTTCAAGCCTCTGGGGCTCTGGACCCCTATCTTGCCATGTATTAACAAAGGCAAATTCAAGAACTTTTTGGAGTCTCTTTTGGGTTCCCTGCCCTTAGGGAGCCAGTGATTCCTCATAAGAACTGGAAAATGCATGAGAAGACTTTGTTTAAATTGGTTCTCAAGTTTGGGTCTGTAGATATCTCATTTCCCCTTCCTGTTATTGCTTCTTTCCATAGGACAGTTTAGGAACCAAGGTTTCTGGGTTAGAGAGTCACATACTCCTAGAATGAAAGGGGGCTTAGAGACCATCTAGTCCCATCTGTTGCATTTTGGAGATGGGGAAACTGAGGCCCAGAGAGAGGTCATATATCGAATGAGTGGCAACATGGGGACTCAACCCCAGAATATTTGGGCTTTTAGTCTTGTGCTTGCTTCTGGAGACCATGCTTTCTCTTCCCCATGAGACCAGACAAATGCTGCTCTTCCTCTGCCCCATAGCAGAAAGGGCCTGTAGGGTAAGGAGGGTAAGTTGTCCTTCCCTTCTCCTGTGTCCCCAGCTCCAGATTCCTGGTGCTGCTGGTTCTTTTTAGAAAACTTGTGACTTGTTTTCTGTCTGATAGCCCCAGAAGATCCAGATAGTGCAGCATGAGGTCATTTTCCCTCAAGCCTGCTTCCTGGGGTGGGGGTGGGGGGTGTCATAATTTCACTGGGACTTTTACCTAATATTCTGTCTGCCATATTCACTTGCATTCCTTCCCAAAGTCCCCTCTGCTCAGACCTGCTGGAGATCACGGCCAAGCAGTGATTTTAGGCTAACCAACGGGTGGGTTACAAAGTCTTTGGCTAGAAGCCCAGTCCAGTGTCCAGGGCCCAATCCATTGGGTGCTGCTCTAGTCTACCCTCCCAGGGAGTGGGGCCTCTGGTTCTGGTTATCTATGCACTTCTCTGACCCACCACAGAGAAGGGCTGGGGAAGGGCGTCTGGATTCTCTCCTACACTGAACTAGGTACTTACTGTCTGGCTTTGGCAGAGAGAAAGGAGCCTGGAGGAGACTCCAGTGTCGGCCTAGAGCAGGGGTCAGGGTGGGGGAGACAGGGAAGGAATGTTCTCCCATCCCTTATCAGCACGCCTGGCCGTCTGGAGAATAACTGAATTTTCTTTTTGTCCTGACACCCTCCATTGGACAGAAGGTATTTTTATGTTACTCACTGGGGGGTGGCCACATGCCCTGTGCCAATTCCCACTTTGAGCCATTCTGTATTTGTCCCTGGTAACTGAGTGTCGACTCTGTAGACTTATTAACAATAAACAAGAATCATCTGGCACCTCAGATGTACATTGTGCCCTTTGTTCTTAGGCAGATCTCATCATACCCAGTTCATCACTGGCTCATCATCATCATATCTGTATTTATTTCAGGTGACTTGCCCCAGGATCACACAGTTATTAAGTGATTTTATGACATGGCGTGGAGTGCCTTAATCAGAGAAGGTGCTGGGCTCTTAGAGCAAAACAGAATTGAATTAGCCACCTCCCCAAAAAAAGTGAGATGTCTAAAATAAGAGAATCCACCCAAAACATTCATAGGGATTATTTGTGTCTATGACCTATGGCAGAGCATCCTGAGCTTGCATTAGTCTGATCAGCCATTGGATAGATGCCCTGTAACTAACATCATGATGCCACTTTGGTCCTTTTCAAGTACAAAGGATGACAACCATTTATTTTAGGATTCTGTTTGTGCAGCTTGAAATCCAGTCCAACTTGAGTCCCAGCCAGTCAACAAATAATTGATTAAGCATTTAAATATGTGCCAGACACTGTGCCAAATGCTGGAGATAATCAAAAACACTGTCCCTCCCTTCAAGGAACTCATATGCTAATGGAGAGGACAAACTACTATGTACATACAAGCTATATACAGAGTAGGTAGAAGGGAATATCAGAAGAGAGGCACTAATTGAATTGGGTGAGTGGAAACTAAGAAGGGCCTGCAAAAGGATTTAAAATGACTCTAGAAGGAAGCCAGGTAAGCTAGGAGTTAGAGGTAAGGAGGGGGAACATTCCAGGGCAAAGGCGTGGAACTGGGAAATGAAGTCATGTATAAGGAATCTCAAGTAGAATTTGTGGAGGAAACAAAGTATCAAAAAGACTGGAAAAGTGGAAAGGGTCCAGGTTTAGGATTTCATATTTGATGTCAGAGGTAATAGGGAGCCACTGGAGTTTGGGTAGGGAGATGTCATGATTAAAGCTGAGCTGCTAGAAAATCACTTTGCAGCTGAGTGGAAGATGGACTGCACTAGAGAGATGAGACAGGGAGACTCCAGAAAACCACTGAAAGAGTTCAGATGAAAGATGATGAGGGCTTGAAAGTAGGATTGTGACTATGGGCATGGAGAGAAGGGCATGTATGTGAGAGAGGTAAAGGCAGAAACAAGATTTGGTATGTGGACTGTTTGAGACTGGAGTCAAGAGTGACATCAAAGTTTCAAGCCAGGAGGATGATGATGCAAATTCAGAAGTTCATAAGAAGAGAGGGTTTAGGGGGAAAGGTAATGAATTTTGATTGGATTGATTGAATTTGAAAAGCTTATGGGATATACAGTTTAAGATGCCCATCTTTTGGGTGGTGTGGGACTGGGGTTCAGCTGAGCTACCCAGATCTGGGAATTGTCTGCATTTATGAAAATTGAACCCATGGAAGCCAATGGGAGCACTAAGTGAGACTGAATAGAAGAAAAGAGCTTTCAGGACAAAGCCCTTGGGGACCTCTAGGGAGTGAAAAATCAGTGAAGGAAACTTGAATAGTGAGATAGGTGGGAGGAGAATCAGCAGAAAGCAGAGTCATAGAAACCAAGAGAAAAATGAAAATCATGATCAATATTAAAGGCTGCCGAGAAGGATGAAAATTGAGAAATATGTCATTAGATTTATTAGTTAAGAGATCACTGGTAACTTTGGAGAAGGCAGTTTCAGTGCAATAAGAGGATGGAAGGCAGATTTCAGAGGCTTTAGAAGAGAAAGGAGAGGAAATAGAGGCACAGAGTTTAGATTATCTCACTCTAAGATGTCAAATCATGATGTAATATGAGAAAAATATTATTTTTGTACATATACACAGATGTATCTGCATCTATGTGTAGAGACATGTATGTGCATGTCTATAACGTGCACACATGATATGCATATGTATAATTACAGAAGTGCAAGAATGTAACAATTATTGAAACAAAGAATAATTAGGGAGTGCTTCCCGAAGAGGGTGGGTTATACTTGAGGATCTAGGTAGGGAACCATGCACCAAGGATATCCCAATGAATGGATGTGTATACATTGTTACATATAGCATTTCTATATAAAACATCTATAGATAATATAAATATGTACATATTCACTAAGTACCTCTGATACTAATTAAGCGTTATAAGGGCCACAGAAGGCTCGGGTCCTTTGTATTCTATACGTTCCTGAAGCTCCAAATTCTAGTGTTAAAACATGTTAAGCGCTACGCTCTGTGGATTGAATTCTAAATATTGGAGGAGCTCAGAAATGGGAGAGCTAAGCGAGAGACGCGGACTGGTCAACATGAAGCTCCCCACCAGGACACAGTGGGAATACAAAGAGGTAAAAAGTCCTGCCCTCGAGGGGCTTACAGTCTTATGGGGGGGGAGGGTGAGGGAGGGGAGACTACGTGTAAATAATTAAATACAGGCAAAATGGGCCCGGAGCAGCTAGAAGGTAATCTACAAAAGACTTAGCGGTCAGTGACCAGTGGCTTTGGCTCTATTAAAAATTTAAAAATCAAAGATCACCAGCGAACCACGCCTTTATCTGCAGTTCCCAGCCAACAGCTGATGGAAAACCCTTACTAAAGGTGGGAAGAAGCCAAAGTGGGCGTGGATTTCTCCCCGAAGACTCCCGATCCTGCGCAGTAGATCTTTCCACATAGGAGAAGGAACAACTGAGAACCGAGTGACAAACTACAACTCCCAGGAGGCTGCGCGCTTTTGGCCCACGCAGTCTCTCGCGAGGATGTCAGTCTCGGGTTACGGGTTTAGGAATTGAAGTGTCGCGAGACTTGGCGGGCCGCTGGGAGACGTACTTGGCTTAGGGGTGAGGCAGAAAATAAGCTCGTCTCCGAGGGGACCAGGGGGAGGGGGGTGGGGGCGCTGCACGGGGGTCTAGTAGGATCCCGGTTGTTTGAGCTGGAAGGGACCTTTGAGATTACGGTTATTTTACAGAGGAGGAAACTGAGGCCCAGAGAGAGGAAATGAGTCACTCATGCAGCGGAAGTCCTCCGTGGGAGGGGTGGGTGGGGAGGGGTCTTCATTTCCACTTCGGGGAAGGGTGAAAGGTTGTGACCTTGAGCAGCCTCACTGGGCCTCCTTTTATAAAAAATATAAATAATCTATTATCATAGGCAGTATAAAAATGCTGGTCATTAACTATTATCTCATTGAAATAAGATCGGAGATAGTGAGATAATATATAAATTTTATACAAACGTGTTTAAATATGCATTGTTATACGTATTTATATGTAATTAAATATATATGCTATATGTAACATCTATATATAATGGAAATACTATATATACATATACTACATGTGTGATATATAGTATACATGTACATATATGTGTGTGTACATATACAGAGTATCATATCATATCAAATGAGATAATGTGCCAAGCACTTTGCAAACCTTGAAGGGGCGATATAACGCAGCGCTTTAAGATTCACATGCATGGTGTTTGACATCTCATTTGAGCTGTAAAAATGCTAGTTATAGTGTTCATTGAAATCATGGGATCCTATCTCAATCCTCACAACAATCCTTCGGGGTATGTGCCGCTATTAAGCACATTTTACAAAGGAGGAAACTGAGGCACACAGAGTGAGTGACTGGCCTAGCACTATACTGCTAGTAAGACTAAGTGCCTGGTAAATAGAGTTATTTACCAACTAGTCCCCTTATTCCCCTGACAAATTTCTGCTCTCGAGAGTGTGTCCTGGACTGGGAATCCCTGTTACACAGGGGTTGGGGAATATATATGTGAGAAAATTAAGAGTATTGTGTGAATCTGACAGTATAACGTGGAAAAATGGAAAGTCTTGTATTTGGAATTAGGAGGCCTGGATTCAAATCCAATCACGGTTACTATCTATGGGACCATGGACAGATAAATCACTTTAACTTCTAAGTATCAGTTTCTTCAAGGACCTGAGTATCTCTTTCAGATGTGAGATTCAAATGAAATAACTGAGCATTTATTAATATATACTGTGTGCCAGGCACTGCTTAGGAGCTGGAAGATAAAAAACCAATAAGGAAATGGTCTTTGCCCTCAAACTGTTTACTTATAAAGAGCCTTTAGCCTATATAAATGTCAGTAATTATGAGTCACTGGAAGTCATATCACAGATTCTGTGTATAAAGAGCTCAGATTCATGACCAGGTCAGGTTCCCTTTTTATTAGACTAGGTTGGCTAGCAAAAACTTGCTCATTGCTCTGTTAGTCAGCTGGGACAAAGCTTTTATGTAAGGGAAATCTTGGAGATTAATAAGCATACTGTTATTGTCACCCGAAACTTTTGCCCCTCATAGATATGGAGTTAGAAAGTGACTTTATAAGCAATTCAGTTCAACCTTTATAGAGGAAGAAAAAGAGAGATTTAAGTGCCTTGTTAAGTAAGGTCACCCTGAAGTATCAGACCCTTGATTTATCACAAGATAAACTCCCTTGTGCCTAGGAGAGTAGAATTATTAAAAATAGGTTTTAAATTATGTGCATTTGTAAATTTACATACTCATGAGGTATGTAAATTCAGGAGGGTAAGATACAGACTCTCTAGTTTGGAAAATAGAATAGAATAGAGGGTTAGACGGACTCTTTAAGAAATACATCATTCACTTGTTCTTACCTTTAATTGGCCCATGAGGTGGTCCAGAGCTTCGAGCTGTGAGAAAAGGTCTCTTCTTACGTATGTCTAAATGGATGTTGAGTGGCCCACATACCAGTGAGTCATAGAATGACTCACTTAGGAAGTAGTTTTGATTCAAAAACATTTTTATGTGTCAAATGGGCTTCTGTAAGCAAGGTGGATTTAAGGAAGGATACTGTATATTTTGGATTTTCTGCTTCTCGTGGTCATTATCTTGAGGAAAGGAAGCTTTTATCTGAATGCCCAGGACTCTCATTGTCTCTGATTGTCCACTGGGAGGCGGCATCCATCTTTTTTTTTTTTTTTTTTTTAACCTTTTGTTTTTCATAGTATACTGGGGACCTCCAGAGATCATTTGGTCAAATCTGTTCCCTTGCTCTTATCAAAAACTGTTTTTCTCTGCCCCCCCCATTCACCTCTCCAGCCAGGTACTCTCCTGAGCCAGATGCTATCCCTGCCAGGAAGTATAGGAACAGATTCCACAGCAGACACTGTCTTTTGATACAGTAACAGTAATACCTTACATTCCTGTCATGCTTTATATCTTACCAAGCAGGTTGTTTATATTACAGTATTATTTAATTTAATCCACTTGTCTTTGGTGAGCTACACAGAGAGCTGGCATCATCACTCCCATTTTATGGATCAGGAAACAGGTTCAGAGAGTGTGACTCATCTTGAAGGTTTTATCCAGATTTAAGTCTCTCAGTCCGAATTAGTAAATATTATTATTATTATTATTTTTAAATTTATTAATACTTTTTATTGGCAAAACATATGTATGGGTAATTCCTAAACATTAACCCTTACAAAGCTTTCTGTTACAAATTTTTCCCCCCTACTCCCCACCCCTCCCCTAAATGGCAGGATATCCACTACATGATAATTATGTTAGAATACTTAAGAAATCGAATATATGTATAGTTATTGCATCATTTTTTGTGCAGGAGAAATCGTATCTACAAGAAATAATAATCTGATAAAGGAAATACAATGCAAGCAAACCTCAATAGAGAACATGAAAATGTTATGTTGTGGTCCACATTTCACATCCCTCTCTCTGGGTTTATATGGCTTTCTTCACTGAACAATTGGAACTGGTTTGAAACATTTTATTGTTGAAGAGGGTCATGTCCCTTAGAATGATCCTCATACAGTATTGATGTTGCCATGTATAATGATCTCCTCGTTCTGCTCATTTCACTCATCATCAGTTCATGCAAGTCTCTCCAGGCCTCTTCGAAATCATCCTGCTGGTCATTTCTTACAGAACAATAATATTCCATAACATTCATATACCATAATTTGTTCAGCCACTCTCCAACTGATGGGCATCCATTCAGTTTCCAGTTTCTAGCCACTACAAAAAGAGCTGCCACAAACATTCTTGCACATGTGGGACCCTTTCCTTCTTTTATGATTTCTTTGGGATATAAGCCCACGAATTAGTAAATATTAGAGCCAAAACTCAATACCAGGCATTCTGACTCTTTTCAGTATTCTTTGTGTACTGCACTTAAAAAAGAAAAAAAAAAGAAAAGAAAAGAAAGAAAAAGCACTCAATTTGGAATCCTAAATCTTGGAGCCAAATTCTGGTTCTTTCACCTTGTTGCCACCTGTGAGGCCTTAGGTATCCAACCTCTGAGCTTTAGTTTTCTTCTCCTTTTTATAGTAAGGATAACTAAGTTACCTTGTATTCTCTGCAGCAGGGTCATTGTAAATTAAGGTTTTAAAGCATCAGCTCTTTATCACTAATAGTAGTAATAGGTAATATTTTTATAATGTTTTAATGTTATTAATTACATATATTAATTACTTTGTTATCTGTTACATACAGTTAGTGTTTGGATTTTTGACTAAGCTAATACATATTTTGTTGCCCATAGCTTCAAAGCTGGATTCTACATAAAATATCTTTGAATTTTTTGTGTTAACTGTTTTTCTTTGTAACAAAGGAGGATTCAGCTTAGGAGAACAAGGGAATATTTCCAGAAATTTTTGTGATATGAAAGCAAAAGGCATCAATAAAACATCTTTTAAATAAATAACTTGGGAAAACCTCCCTCCTTGAAAATCAGTTCTCCATTCTTAAACATCTTTAGTGGACACTTGTGACTAGTTTAACTTCTTGTCTAAATCTTAGGAGCTGCAATTTTTTTTTGGGGGGGGGGGCTTACCTTTAAAGCAACCACAACAGAAAAGGGACTGTTAATTATGTTGTACTGACAGGTGGGATCACCGTAGAGCAGTGGGCGTTGGGTCCTTTCATCATTTGTTTTGAATCTTATGTGGAATAGACTCATGATTCCCGTTAGCCAAATGTTTGAACTTAAGTCAAGAATTTTCAGCTTCTGTAGCCTTGGAAGTTATGAGAGTACTTGAACCTGCACAAACCTGTGTCTTTATGACATGACTTGGGGGAAGATGGAGATGAGGGAACCTGCAGGTGCACCTTCTGTCACTTGTGTCAGTTCATGAATCCAGCATGATCAGGATGTAGTAACAGCTTTATTGATTTGGTATTTAATTTTAATTTAAAGTAAATGCAGACTCATGGCTATAAACTCTCAGCCTGGAAGCATATATATCATATTTCTGTTATTGCCCTGCCTCCACAACAACTTCGTAGAGCAGTGACCTGGAAAGGGTGATCATGCAATAACAGCTCCGAAATTGGAAGGCCCTTAGCAAGTCCACTGAGTCCAGCTCCCTTGTTTATAGAGGAAGAACTGGCAGCTGAGGGAATGGCTGGGCCACAGTCACACAGACAGGCATCCCCCACCACCCACTTGTTGTGGAATTTGTTGTATACCAATTAATTTGTAACTACTCCTATCTCTCACCCCTGATCTCTGCAGATGTGACTCAGGACCCTAGAAAAGAATGAATCTAGTTTTGGGACTGTTTGCTTTTGTCTTGTTTCCTCAGTGTTGGGCATATGATGGACACTTAATAAAAACTTGTTGGTTTATGCATTGGTGGGGCGAGTCTTTATTAAGCTTTTACTGTTTGTCTAAAGAAAGTAAATTTCCTGGGGTGTTATCTGGAGCCCTCCGAGGTAAGTGCCTTTCTTGGGTCACGTTCTCTCTGAGCTGCCCCTCTGGCTCTGTCCCATCTGTCTGGACCTACAGAAACCAACAGAAGCAGCCCTGGCTCTCTAGCAGCAGGGGTGGGGTTGGAAGGGAAGGGGCATGCAGCATGTGCAAGGTCTGCACGGTGTTTTTTTCAAATAGGGCAGAGCACTCACACCTGGGAACTGAGACAAAACAATTCTGCCCATTCATTGTGTTAGGGAGGGGCCCAGTTCTGGGGAGAGACAAAAGAAATAAAAGACTGGCTTCCTGCCCTTAAACTGAACTGATTTCTCCAGGGTCACCTGCTTCCCAGAGGTGACAAAGATAACATGATGAGAAAACTCTTGAGATGCCAGGAAGAAACCCAGTTCCAAACAGAAAGCCAGAGCTCTCCACTCTTGCTCAGTCTGGCTGACAGGTTTGGAGTACAGCACAGAATTCATCTCTTCCTTCCCTTGGGAATGGTGAGAAAGGGGAGAGCCTTAGTCTCAGGAAGACACAGGCTCTCCCCACCAGCTGGCAAGACTGGCTTTCCCTGCACAGCTGGTTGAATAATTCTGTATACCCCAGCAGCAGTTCCTTATATTTAAAAATAAGATAGATTGTTTCCTTTTGTTCTTATATCACCATAATAGTCATTTCTGGACTCCACTTGTTAGCCTGACTTTCCCCTATTACTTTGTATTTTCCTAACTGTGTATATATTATATTGCTTCCCCCAGAACAATGTAAGCCTCTTCCAGGTTGGGCCTGTTTTTACTTTTTATTTTCATCGTCCACCTTCCTCCCTTTCACAACAGATGATTGGTTTTTTGTTTGTTTGTTTGTTTGTTTTTTTGGATTCTTCATAGCCATTTCTTGCTATTCAATAATCTTTTAGTATATTCATTTTGGTGTTTAGTTTTCCAACTGGGCTGTTCTACCCACGTCATTGCCACTGGGGCAGCATATCTCAGGCCAGAAGGCAGCTGCTACTCTGGGGACCTTTTTGCTGATAAGTTAGATCAAGATGTCACTAACTTGTGCTACATATGATAATGCAGCAGTCTCAGCTACTGCTCTGAAAAGTGTGGTCTCTTCTGGTTGGGGTCTTTATGTGGAAAAGTGGCTCATAGAAGCTCAAAGAGCCAAAAATTAATTTACATTTACATAATTCTCTTTGTCTTTGTCATTCCTTGTTAGAAATTTGGGTGTAGAAAGGTGTCAGGCTGGGGTTTCTCTTCCTTACAGATGGCCATGGGGAGTCATGGGGAGAAGATGGGCTCCCCATTTGAGCATCCAGTTTCTTTCATGGCAGGTTCTTTATATGTTGTTAGGTATACTTCTCTGGTGTTTCCATTCATTCAACAACATTTCATTAGGCATCTACCATTTGTAAAGTACTTTGGGATATAAAAGGAAATAGTCTCTACTCTTACAGTGCATAAGTTCTGTTGGATCTTCATTTCACCCACAACTCTTTCAGTCTTAGATTTTTTCTGCCTTAAATTTACCTTATACTCCATCCTTAGTACTTCGTACCTTATCATCTTATTCACAGGTGCTTTCTTATGTCTATGAATCTTGTTCCCACATATTGTAACCTAGTAGCACAATTCAGTATGTCCATTAGGAGACTGGCTTTTCTTGGTCCTTTTCCAGCAAAATTTGCAAGTTTTGATGGGCAAACTTTGAGAGTCTCTCTCCAGTCATAGTAGTTCAATTCAATTTAACAAGCATATTAACCACTTGTATGCTATCCTAGGTAGTGAGTATACAGAGATAATGAAAAAACTTCTGCCTCATTTTGAGGAAGGAACAACTTGCACATATATAAGTAAATATAAAGTAATTTTGAAGGGGAGAACATAAGTCTAATGTGAAGGGTATCTTGTTGATAGAATAGTAGTTTCAGAGACAGTGGTAGGATAAAGGAAAATTAGGACTTCTCAATGCATGGGACTGACATGAATGGTATGTAAATGGGTGGGGAAGAAACCAGGATGATCCCTTACCAATAAGAATGTCCCAGAGAAATCTGGGAATTTGGAAAGAGTGCTTGACTTTGGTTCCCTACCAAAAGTGGTGTTTGTTTCTGCCATGTTGGCAGAGTACTTCTCTGTACAGTATTTACCTCTTTAAATATGCTGTTTACAAACAAACAATGGAACTTCTTAGTTGAGGTTCCTGGCACCAATTTTTAGCCCAGTAGGGTGGCCCTGACTCTTTGTAAGGGAAAAGAACTGAGAAAATGGCCCTTGCTCTGTCTTTAGGTCCTGAACACAGCCGCCAAGTTACCCCATGGCTTCCAGGACGTGTGATTCCCTGGGGCCCGATGTTGGGGCATCCTGTTCAGAATCAGTGCCTGCATTAGGAGCAGCTATCTCATCAGTGAAGAAGAACATCCACATTCTCGTGGGAGTCACGGGCAGTGTGGCTGCCTTAAAGCTGCCTCTTCTGGTCTCTGGCCTTTTAGCAATTCCAGGGGTAAGTGTTACCGAATAAAGTAGAGAAGGCCCTGTAGTCCCTCTTCCTGCCTTACTTATTACGAGCTCTTTAGGCGACAAGGTGAAATAGGGTTTGCAGGCTTTCATCAGTTGGGTGAAAAATACCTCTTCAGGACCTAGAAGGCCGGAGCATGTAGTGTCTGCCTCTCATTGTTTGTAGGTTGCTTCCCCTGTGAAATTGTGAACTCCTTGAGGGCAGGGATAATATTTTTGGTCTTTGTATTTCTACCTGCCTAGTGTAGTTCTTGTCACATAATAAGGCCCAATAAAGCTTCTTGACTCTATGATTGTTTCAGTTGCTTAGAATCTGCTTTTAGACATTAATCTAGCATTTATTAAGTGCTTGTTACCTTCCTGGGAATACAGAAACAAGTAAAAGAAAGATAGTCCCTGACCTTGAGGAACTTGGATTCTAATTGGGGAAGGTACCACACTAAAGTGAGCTGGGAAGGGAAGGAAGATGAAGGTAACCTCCCTGAGATGATTGGTTTGGAAGTCAGGAACAGGATTGAGAAGGGATTGAAGCCCCTTGTAGTTTCAAGGAGGAGTTCAACAATGAGAGAAGGGAGACAGGCCTTTTAGTGGGGAAAGACCGGATGAATGGTTAAGGTGTTTGGTGCTGAGGGAGATTCCAGAATGATAAACCATATTCAGAGGCATGGTTTATAAGAGTAGTGTACCAGAAGGGTGTGATTGTATAATGTTAGCTACTATAATAAGTGATATGCAGAGGAGAGTTTTCATATGGGACTGCATAATTAGGATATAATAGGACCATAGCATTTTAGAACTGGAGGAGATATTAGAGATATTTCAGTTAAATTCATTTCAATTGCACAAGCACCTATTAAGTGACTAATATGTGCCAGCATAGTGCTAAATGCTGGGCATATAAAGAAAAGCAAAAATAATTCCTGTTCTCTAGGAGTTCTAGATTTGCTTTCAAAATGTAAATAACCAGGTTGCAGGAAAAACAAACATAAAATTGAAACAGTTCCTAGCCTCAAGGAGCTTACATTCGACTAGGTGAAGATCAACCAGTAATAGTAATAATTAACTTTCATATGTATATATATATATGCATATATATATACACATGAAAATATTGTGCCTATAATATTTTCATGTCATTTCTCATTTAGTTCTCTGAGTGCCCCAGGAAGGTAGACAGAGCAAAAATCCCATTTTATAGACAGTGAACCAGACTTGAGAAGTAAGGTGACTTGCTCCCAAAGATATGTTGCTAGTTAGGGTCTGACCTGACCCAGAAGCCAGTTCCCCTGAGCTTCATGTGTTCCTTTTGTGCTGCATCTCACCCCTGCTCTGCTGCTGTTGACTTTGTGCCGCTGTGGTTTGTGAACTCCAGAAATGATGATGCAAGGTCTCTTGGAGTTCTTGGTAAAAATTGAGACCAGCCCAGTTTAACAAGCAGTCTCTCAAGTTGTGGCCTTCATCTCCTTCTGTCTGATTGCTCAGCCTTCCACTTGTTTTTCTGTCTCTAGTCTTATGTCACAGCCATCATAGGATCATAGATTTTGAGCCTGAGGAGATCTCACAGGTTATCCAGAACAGCTCCCTCTTTTCTAGATGAGGAAATGAAGGTCCAGAAGGATTAGTAGTTGGCCTATCAACACAACTAGAACCCCCAACTCCAAGTCCAGCATGCTCTTTGCTGTACCATGCATCCTGTACACAGCTGTCAGATTAGTTTTCCTAAAGCAAAGTTCTGCTTAGAAACCTCCAAGGACTTCCTACTGTCAATACAATAATAATTACTGAATTTTACAGTTATTGTTGCTGTTGTTTTTTTATCTTTGTTGTTACTATAATAGGATAAAAACCAAACTCCTTAGCTTAGTATTCAGAATTAGTAACTTAGTGCCTATTATGTACACATTAGTAGCTTAGTATTCAGAATTAGTAACTAAGTACTTACTATGTACAAATCACTATTCAAGCTGGGTGTTGGAGTGTGCAAGGATAAAAATGAAAAACAAAACAAAAAACCCCAAAACCAGACAATGTAGATGAAGGAAGCATTCTCAACTAGGAACATCAGAAAAACTTCCTACTGGCAGGAGCCCCTGAACTGAACCTGGATGGAAGAGGCAGAATTGAGGAGAGAATGTATTCTGGGTGTGGTAGAAGGAGTCAAAACGTTGGATTCAGAGAATGGTATTTGGAACATGTGGCAGGAATGGAGTGAATTACAGGGAACTAAGCCTAGGAGAGTAAAGTCATGAAACACTTGGCTGAGGAGATTGAATTTTATCTTAGAAATAATCAGGAGTCCTGAAGATTTTTGAGGAGTAGAGGAACGTTGTCAGGATTTTACTTGTATTCATATCTTTTGTTATTGTATTATCTTTTTTTTTTTCCCCCTTCTAAATAAACCCTTCTTGCAACCCAGGGAGCCATCCCTTGTGACAGAGACTTTTAAAAAGAAAGAACAAAAACAGCTCAACAGAACCAAGCAACATACTAAGCGTGTCTCACAGTACTTGTCCACAACCTTAGTTCTCCACCTCTAAAAAGAGGGGAGAGAAGGTCATATTGATTGTACAGAAAAAAATCTCCAAGTAGGATAGGAATGGGAAGAATACAGATTACCCAAGTCTAGGTCCTGGGTCTGAGGTTTTCTGTGTAAGTGATCAGTCTTCTCTGGCTTCTGAACTACTCTGATTTCTTCAGGTTTTCAGACCTACAGAATGGTTAGATAGGAAAGGGGATGTGTGTGAGTTAGCCCCTTAACACTTGTAACCATTTATGATTAGAATAGGGATATTTTAGAGTTGTTCCTCCTATAAACTTAAAATTTTATTTTACCCTTATAGTTGCTATATAATTTCCATTCAAAGTCTAGTTTAAATCCTCTTATTCTTTTAGTCTGTCCTGACCCTATCAGTCTAAATATAGTTCCCTTTCAATGCTCTGAATTCTTTTAGGGCATAAGATGCAACCTTATTCGTTTCTTATCTCCCTAACTAGATTGTAAGCTCCTTGAAGGCAGGGAATATCCTCTTTTGTTTTATTCCCCATAACATGTAGCACAAAGCTCACTTCTGGTTGGTGGGCAATAAATATTTGTTGGGTGAATGGATGAATGAATGAGTGAATGAGTGAATGAAAGGCTGCTGATTTAGTCCAAGTCCTTGTTTTGCCCCTCACTTCTCACTTGAGCGTAATGTATATGTTCAGTAGGTGGCAGTGTTGATCTAAGGGTGAACACAGTGGGCTGAAGCAACCAGCCCCAAGCATCCTTTCACTTCACTGAAACTTATTCATAAAATTTGAGAAGTGGAAGCCACTTTAGAAATCACCTGAGTCCCAACCGCCTCCTTTTACAAATCAGGTAAACTGAGGCCCAGGAGGAAGTAACTTGCCCTAGTTGTAGCAGAGCTCGAACTAGCAATCAGTTCTTCTGACAGAACCAACTTTGTTAAAAACAAGGTTGGAAAATAGTGCCCCATTGGGTCATTGTTGATTCACCAGAGGCTTTGAGCTTTCACTATAACAAGTTATAAAGAGAATAAGCATTTATGTAGTGCTGACTATGTGCCGCCTCTGTTGCTAAGTGTTGGTTGTTGTTGTTTTTTTCAGAAATATTCTCTCATTTGATTTTTACACAACTTTGGGAGGCAGGTGCTATTATTATCCCCATTTTACAGATGAGGAACCTGAGGTAGACATGTTAAGTGATTTGCTCAGGATCACATAACTAGTAAGTGCCTAAGGTTAGATTTGAACTGATTTCAAGCCCAGGGCTCTAGTCCTTGTACCACCAACTGTTTTAGATACTTGTGTTCCATGCCATTAAGACATGTGGCTTTAGTCATCTTAACAAGTGTCTCTGGTCTGGTCCTTCTTCCTATATGTTTGACCATAGGCAGATTATCTCTTTCTCTTGCTTATCCTTAGGTTCCTCTGGGTTCTTGACTCTCAAGCTTTCTTCATACATTGTGCCAAACCTCTAGAATTAATAAGAGATGGTGTTGAAAGATGTAATTCTTTCTAAGTTTATTCAGTAGCAGAAGTTAGTCTATTATATTAATGAGTAAAGTATGTGGTTTTAGGAACATGAGGGATTTGCCAGTGATTATAAGTACATAAGAGCTCCTAAAGTGTTCGAAAACTGTTTGTTTTTTTTAAGTAAGTGAAACATTCTCCATCCAAATCCTGCCCATATCATTGTTTGCTTAGCAAACACCTCATTGACAGCATAAAGCTCCCTTTCCAAAGCCCCACCAATTCCAAATTGGGGAAGTATAATGGAGGCTTTACTTCATTTTGCTTATGAAAACTTGATCTATTCAGCCAGAAAAAGCTTTCTCTTTATTCTCCCTGTTTCTGGTCCCAATTACAACTAGTTAGAGCCTCCCAGACAAGAAGCAAGACAGGGAGAGGAAACTGGTCAGCAGATCTGAAATGTAGGTCAAGTGTATGATGGAGGTCTGTAGTAATGTGATCATGAGATAATATCTCCATAGTTTGAAGTTCTGTAGGCTCCTCCTGCTGATCCCTAGAGTCTCCAAGGGATTTCATTTGTGCCAACGAAGTTTCTGAGAGAGTGGTAACAAATTGGGGTGGGATGTGAAATTTAAAGGGAGTGGCTGCTTATACATTACTGAACTTTACTGGTGGCTGCTTGGGGTGGGATAGAATGAAAGTTGCATTTAATTTTTTCCAGCATGGAAAATCCACAATTTTGTTCCAACAAAGGAAATCCCAGGAAACATTCAGGCAATTGATAATAGAGCTGAGCCTGGGAGTCAGTGGGAAATATCAGCTTAATCCTATTTCCCTTCCTGCTTTGCCAGGTTCTCATCAGGATTTACTGAGGTGTCGGGAGAGGGAGTCCAGCTGTTCTTATTCCTAACTGTCTTAATCAGAGACCCAAGTGATATCTGGAGGAGGAAATGGCCACTTCCTCCTCTGGGACTACCATGCAGTGGGTGGCTCGTAGTTGGTGGCAGGTACCTGTGGGAAGAAAGGCTTATCACCATCTGGGCCTGAGGGTCAGCGTTCTTGCAAGTGGCTGCAGAGGCTCATGGCTCCCTGTCCTGTACTAAATGAGAACTGGATTCCTTAGCCTGGCCTTCCAAGGTCTGTGCCATCTCAGGTGCTCAGGTCCAGGCTAATTGGCCACCCATCGGCCCATGAGCTTGTTCCACTTTTTTTTTTCTTTTTTTGCTCATATTGTTGTCTCTAGCCATTTGCTCACACTGTTTTTTTGAGTCTGAAACGTTCCCCTGTCTGCCCTCTTTCCTTTGCCCATCCCCTACCTGTTGAAAAGCCTGTCTTTAAGATTTGGCTCAGATGAGAACACCTCTGTAAGGATCATGGAGGATCACTCCCAGCCAGCAATGATCTCTTCCCTTGAACTCTCGTGGTACTTTTTATACCTTTCCTGTGTACTTCTGCATTCTCTCCCTCTCTCTCTCTCTCTCTCTCTCTCTCTCTCTCTCTCTCTCTCTCTCTCTCTCTCTCTCTCTCTCTCTCTCTCTCTCTCTCTCTCTCTTTTCCCCTGCAAAATTGCCCCTTATGTGCTTGTCTTATCTTCCCAGTATATCATAAGCCTACAGAGGGTCTAGTGGATCTCTTATTTATGCTGGTATCTCCTTCTTATGTATCATGATGCTTTGCACAGGGGAAACCAGTAGGGAGAGTGGAAAGTGTCCAGCACTTGGAATGAGAAGACCCAGGTTTAAGTCAGCCACTTCTTTGTTGATTGTTGACCTCAATTTCTTTATCTGTAAAAAGAAGCAATGGAACTTTAGGTTGAAGACAGGTCTTCCAAAGTTCCTTCCAATTCTCAGTCTGAGTAGCTAAATCTTGACAGTTTCTTCCAGTTTGTCTATACTGTTTGATGATGTGCCTTCAGATGCTTTAGCTTTAATCAGAAAGATGGAAGTAGGGTCCCCTTGAATTCAGAAATGTGACCTGCTGAATAGTGACGGGATTAAATTACTTGCTTGATTAAAAGCCAACATAGATTTCTCATAGTTTGCTGGTAGAGACCCCTTTTCTGTGGCCATATGTCAAAATCAAACCATCATGATGTAGTGGAATGGACAGTGGACTTATTCTTTGGAACACCTGAGTTCATTATTCGGATACCTTTTTTCTGCATTTCAGTTTTCTTATCTCTAAAATGGATATAATAATACTTATACTGTCCACTTATTAAGAGGATTCTTCAAACACTTTAAGTTGCTATATGAATTCTTATTCCCAAATCAAACCAAGGAACAGCCACTAGTCCTTAGATACAGCTCCTATGTGGTTTGGTCACATAGCAAAGGAGTTGGGTGTAGAACATAGCCTGGACAGGAGAATCACAGGAACTTAGATTTGGAAGACACCTTAGAGACTAACTATTGTAACCTAGGTCTGAGCAAGTGTTCTCTGCAACATCCTTGGTAAGAAGTCATCCAGCCTTTCATTGAACAGCTGTAGTGAGAGGGAGCCTGTCATCTCCTGAAGCAGTCCATGCTACTTAGTTTGGTGGCTTTCTAAAAATTAAACTTTTTTCAATTAATGAAAATTTACTTTCCCTTCCTCCCACTACCCCTTAACAAATATGCATAGTTGAACCAAAAAATTCCTACTTTGGCAGGAATCCAAAATTCAAAAATATAGTTGGTTGTTGTCTTTTGTATTCGAAGAGGGCCAAAATGACATTGCTATGTTGGAGTCAAGGTACAGTGTGTTCAGCTGTCACTGATTAGAACAATATGATCTTGGGAAGACTACCGCAGGTCAGACACAAATAGTCCATACGAACAGTTGGAGAGGAGATGTCTCTAAATTTACATGTCTTATATTTCTCTTGAGCTTCTGCAATTCTTCTTTGCTCATAGAGCACAGTGCCTTTGATGTAGGCATGCCATACTGGGGCAATGTCCTATGCCAATGTCTCCTATGTCTTACAATTAATTCCCAAATTCTCCATCGAGACCTTGGGAGTGTCCTTGTGTTGCTTTTTCTGACCTCCGTGTGAGTGCTTATCTAATGTGAGTTCTCCATACAATTCTTTTAGGCAAGTATACTTTTGGCATTTGAACAAATTGGCCCGTCTATTGGCTGTACTATTTGCAAAAGAGTTTGAATGGTTGGCAGTTCAGCTTAAGAAAAGGATGATTTCAGAGAGGCCTGGAGAGACTTGCATGGACTGATGCTGAGTGAAATGAGCAGAACCAGGAGATCATTATACGCGGCAACAAGACTATATGATGATCAATTCTGATGTACATAGCTCTCTTCAATAATGAAATGTTTCAAACCAGTTCCAGTTGTTCAGTCAAGAAAGCCATATGCACCCAGAGAGAGGGATGTGAAATGTGGACCACAACATAACATTTTCATGCTCTTGATTGATGTTTGCTTGCATTGTGTTTCCTTTCTCAGATTTTTTTTTTGTAGATACCATTTTTCTTGCACAACAATGATAAGTGTGGAAATATATGTACATATATTCGATCTGTCAAGTGTTTTAACATAATTAACATGTAGTGAATTTCCTGCCATCTAGGGGAGGGATGGGGATTAGGGGGGAAAAATTTGTAACAGAAAGCTTTGTAAGGGTCAGTGTTGAAGAATTACCCATACATATGTTTTGCAAATAAAAAGTTTTAATTAAAAAAAAAAAGAAGAAAAGACCTCAGTGTCTAGTACCTTATCTTGCCAGGTGATCTTCAGAATCTTCCAAAGATAATTCATATACTAATTCTTAAACTATATTTTAAGGTAGTAATCATAAAAATTCTTTGGTATTGGCTAAGGAATAAAAAGGTAGATCATTAGAACAGAGTAGACATACAATATACACAGCAAATGAATATAGTAACCTTATATTTGACAAGTGTAGTGACTTAAGTTTTGGGGATAAGAATTCATTATTTGGTTAAAACTGATAGAAAACTGGAGAGCAGTATGGCAGAAATTGGTCATAGACCAATGTCTTATGCAAATATAATAAGACCAAGATGAGGTCAAAATGGATATATGCCGTAGATATAAAGGGAGATATAAGAAGAAAACTTGAAGAACATGGAACATGTTTCTTATTAGACTTATGGTTAGATGAGCAATTTATTAATAAACAAGAGGTAGAGAGCAGAGTGAGACATAAAATGAATAATTTTGATTATATTAAATAAAACAAATGTAGCCAAGATTAGAAGCAAAATGAAAACTGGGGAGAAAAAACCTTTTATACAGTTTCTCAACTAAAGGTCTCATCTCAAATAATATAAAGAACTTTGTAAAATCTGTAAGAATGCAAGTCCTTTTCCAGTTGATAAATGGTTAAAGGATATAAAAAGGTAGTTGTCTGATGAAGAAATGAAAACAATTTATAGTCTTTTGGAAAAAATGCTCTAAATCATTATTGATTAGGGAAATACAAATTAAAACAGCTTTGAGACTGGCTAAAATGATTGAAGGGGAAAGTGACAAATGTTGGAGGAGATGTGGGACACTAATTTATTGGTGGAACGTGAACTGATCCAACCATTTTGGAGAGCAATCTGCAATTATGCCCGAAGAATTATTGTACTCCCTATATACTCTTTGACCCAGCAATACCAATACTAGATCTTTTTCTAAAGATGATTAGAGAAAAAGGAAAAGAATATATATGTTTTAAAATATTTATAGTAGCTCTCTTTGTGGTGCAAAGGACTGGAAATTATAGAGATGCCTGTTAATTGGGGAATAGCTAATCAAGTTGTGGTGTATCATTATTATGGAATACTAATGTGCTATGATGAGCTCATTGATCTTAAAGAAACATGGATAGACTTGTATGAGAAAATTAAGAGTGAAATGAGCAGAACGAAGCGAATGTTGTATACAATAACAGTAATTTTGTTTTATTATTATTATCACTATTAGTAAGTCATTTTGACTTATGTGTCCATATTAATTACAAAGAACTTGTGAAGGAAGATACTATCTACATCCAGAGAAAGAACTGATAAATAGAAGTATGTGTAGAATAATTTTACATACACACACATACATTTGTGTCTAATGGTAGCCATCTTTAGGGTAGGGGAGAGGGAGGAAAAAAAAGGAAAAAAGTTACATGATAACTTTTTTATATATTTGAAAGGAATGGCAAGTTGTACATAATAGATATGCAATTTCATGTGCTAAAAAAAAAATCAAATGGAAGCAATTTGGTTTGCTGAAGTGGTGCTGGTATATTGTCCAGGTTTCATAAGCATACAATAATTGAGGTCAGCACAATGACTCTTTAGACCTTCAATTTGGTAGTAAGAATAATATCTCTTTCCCCTCATACTTTTTTTCAGAGCCTCTCAAACACTGAGTTAGGTCTGGCAACGCGTTTGCCAAACTCTCGTTATCAATGTGTACATCCTTGGATAGTGTACTGCTGAGTGTGAACTTATCCACGGCATTCAAAACTTCTCCATTTGCTGTAACCGTGATTCTACCTTTGGATGGTGAGATGCTAGCTGGTGGAGAAGTCTAAGTTCTTCCACATGATGCTCCTTCAAATATTGGAAGACTGGTCTCATGTCATTCACTGAGTCCTTTCTTCTTTAGGCTAAATATGGATATTAGCTCCTTCAGATAAACTTCATGTCATAAACAAGATTTCTTTACTGTGCTAGTCACTCACATCTCAATGTCCATCCAACTTATCTACGTTTCTCCTAAAATCTAGTGGCCAGAGCTAAAAACAACACACTAGGGGTGCCTAACCTGAGACCTCAAGGCCATCTTTCTGGCCATACTGTATCTCTTTATGTAACCTGGGCCATGTCAAATTTGAATCAGTGAAGTTTGTGAAGTTGTTGCATATGTTGAGTGTGCAGTTCCCCAAACTTTCATATCACTTTAATATAAGAACTTTACATTTATCTTATTACATTTTCTTTTATTAGATTTGGCCTATTGTTTTGGGTAGGCCAGGTTCATGGACCCTCAAAAGATCCAGGAGATTTCAGGGAATCTGTGAATTTAGATGTGAGGGGAAAAAAATCGCATTTGTATTTTCACTAACTAATCTCTAACTTAAATTCATCATTTTCTTCATTTAAAAACATGCTTTTGAGAAGGGGCTCATAGGACTGCCAAAGGGTCCCTGACACAAAGGAGGTGAAGAATATCTATTGTACCTTTTCTGGAACTTTTTGGATCTCAGCTCTGTCATCCTATATATTGGTTATCCCTGTAGATTTTGTGTCATCAGCAATTCTCATAAATATATATTTTATGACTTCACCCAAATCTTTGTTAAAAATATTAAGCTGTCTAGGGCAACGGACAAATCCTAGGAATATTTTACCAGAAAATTACTTCCAAATTGATGTTGACTTATTAATAATTCCTCTTTTGTGTTCAATCATTTAACTAGTTCTGAAGCCATCTTAGGTATGTTGTTTTCCAGCTCTCCTCTCTCCATCTTATGTAGCACAAGAGATTTTTCAAATGCTTTCCTGAACTCTAAGCACACTGTCTAGAATGAAATTAAGGCAAAATAAGGCACAAGCTCTGAGCATGACCACTTTTATTAGCAAAGCATGAATTTGCCAGCAAATTTGCCAGCCTCCTCAGAAAAGGACTTTGAATGAGGGCTGGCAGATCATTTTTATAGAAAAAAGAAGCATCTCCAAACTAGAAGGCATTATCATAGATGAGAGAAAACAGTATGATTGGTGACACAGTCAGAAGCATCATAGATGTGGCAGACAATGTGATTGGCTGGAAATAGGGAATGAAGGGCTAGCAACAACCCCCTCCTTCTACCTTGTCGATAAGAAATTCTAATTGATTTAATCCACCTGCAAGAATGACTAATGGCATATAGATAACAGATTTCTTCTAATTATACAAGGACAGCTAGTGGTATAGAGATAACAGTTTTCTTTTAATTAAGATGATTTATAGGGAAACAACTTCTAAACTCAGAGAGGAAGAATGAACTTCTGAACCTATGAACTTCTGAGCTTAATTCAAAGACAAAGAAATATGGCTTAAGCAGTTATACATAATGTCAGCAGTGATACAGAATCAAGTCAATTATAAAATAGAATCAGTTTGATTTTCTCCTACTGTGTCTGCAGCACTCCCAGCCACTTATCCTTTCAGGAAAATAGCTGCTACAAGCCTGGGATAGTCATTGCTAGAAGAAACTACAGTGACTTGAAGGGATTAGTTCTTCTGTTTCTAAATGCTCATAAGCCAAACCTTTAGTAACTTGCCCTACAATCTTGCTGGGAGTGAAAGTCAGCTTTGCTGGTTTCTATCATATATGAACTCGATCTTCTTCTTTAATGAAAATTTAAATATTTGCCCGGCTCCCAGGCCTTCGGCAGTTTTCTTATTGTCTGTGCTCATTCAGACATCATTGATGGCAACTCCACATTTACATTCACCCTTTATTTTAGGGCCTTAGGATGTTATTCTTCCATCCCCAATGAAGACAACTAGATGCTGTTATCATCACCTTCCTTTTGTTCAGTTGTGATTTCTTCTTAATCACATGAGGTTAGTCCCTCATTTCCAGTTCATCGATCATTCTAGTGGAAGAGAAAGCAGATGCAATATAAGACTAGACTAGGCCAGGGAAGGGGCACCAAAGGTATTGTGAGGGTGTGGGCCTCTCCTGGACAGGTCTCTTGGATGAAACAGGAGAACGTCAAAGCTTCTGGGCCAGTTGTCGGTGGGATCACACTCTTATGTGGCCAGTATGTTTCTACTCTAAGAGAGAGACCCAATGTCCAAAAGAAGAATGAAACACATTAATTCAGCTTTTCTTCTGTTACTCATTTTTAGAATACTGTTCCTCCTGAGTAGCATACATCTCTTTGTTTATGTCTCTCCTCATGTTTATCATTGAAGAATCTTGAATGATTTTGATGTATGGGTGGGAGACACTTTGTTGTGAAAGGACCGGAAAGGCAGCATTTTGTTCTACCTTATTAAATTTTTTTTTTTTTTTTTTTTGGTAATCGGCAAACAATAAGTATAATGGGATATTAATTTTATGTTCCCTTCATCCTTCCATTAATTGTGAAATGGTAAAGATGTGATCCATCATTGAATATTGATTTTGAAAATCTTCTTGTTCCCTAATGTCCTCATCAAGGATACCTTTGAATTAAGATTTTGTATTGATGGGAGAGTAGGCAGAAAAGGTCAATAGTTGCTGATGTTTTCTTGGTTGCCTTTTTTCATTATTAATAAGGTCTGCATTCTTTTTCCAGACTTTTGGTGTTTTCTCCTCCTTAAAATATCTCATATATTGGTTCTTCAATGACATCAAAATTTTGTTTCTATATCTATAACTCCTTAGTCCATTCTGTTATGTTAGAGTCCAACTGTGGTTGTTCTTTTGTCCTTGTTGGAAAAAAAAAGTTGATTTTAGTTATTTTTGCAAGTCTTAAAAATTTTTCTTCTAATGGTAGTCTTCTTTCCATTTTCATCTTTAAATGTCTTTGGGAGTGACTTTGTTTAGTTGTCTGTTTTCCCATTTTTTCTTTAAAATATATTTTTTAACTCTCTACTATTTCTCTTCTCTATGAGATAATGCTCATAGATCTTACAAACAAATTTATATTCTAACATAATGTTACCTCTGACAACCCTCTTCTTTTTGCAAATAAGTTAGATATTTGCTTTGTAAAATACTTTTAAAATACCATTAAAAATACTAATATCCTTTGAGTACCACTCTGTGGTGGTGGAATAAGAGAACATCTAGAGAACAGAAAGTGAAGGTCAAAGAGAAGGTGATGGAGAAATGTGGTAAGGGTGGGCAGGCTGTCACATGTAAACAAAGGCACATGCCAAGAATGAAGGATGACAGATGGACATCCAGAGAGTCCACTGCTTTCTTCCTGGTGTTGAGAGAAGTTGGGAGAGCCCTTGCAGGGAGAATATGGGCACGAGCTGCTCAGGGTGGGCAGGCAGGAATGAACTGTGATTTGTGGTATAAGAGGGAACATTCAGATCCCTGAGATATCACAGATCATTGGTGTATTGAATAATAGGAACTTAACCATCATCAACAAATACATTTCCCCCTCCATTACTGTTCTGGCAGCAATCATTCCATATTTCCTCCACTTGGTTAATCTCTTTGGAGAAACCCAGTGAAGTAACTCACCTTCCTCTCCTCTCATTTCCTTCAGGACCCTCTGCAGTCTTATCTCCATTTCCCTTATCCAAAGAACACTGACCTCTCCAAAATTATTGACAATCTCTTAATTGCCAAATCCAAATGCCATTTCTCCATCTAAATCCTTCTTGATGTCTTTGTAGCTTTTGGTACTGTCTATCACTTCTTCTCCTTCACACTCTTTCCTCTCTAGGATTTTGTGGCATGGCTATCCTGACTTCCTGCCTGTCTGACCACTCCTCCTCCTTTGGCAGATTGTCTTCTGCAGATTAGGTTACCACCTAGGCTGTCCTCCAAGGCTCTGTTCTAGGCCCATTTTTCTTTTCCTTCTGTAATATCTTGTTTGGTAATCTTATGGTTTTTTTGGTAAAGCTTTTTATTTTCAAAACACATGCATAGTTTTCAACATTCACCCTTGCAAAATCTTATGTTGTAATTTTTTTTCTCCCTCTCTTCTTTCCATTCCCTCCCCTAGAAGGCAAATAATCCAATCTATGTTAAACATGTATAATTCTTCTATACACATTTCTACAATTATCATGCTGCACAAGAAAAATCAGATCAAAAGGAAAAAAGTGAGAAAGAAAACAAAAAACAAGCAGACAACAACAACAAAAAAGTGAAAATACTATTCTGTGATCCACACTCAGTTCCTACAGTCTTCTCTCTGGGTGCAGATTGCCCATCACAAGACCATTGGAACTGGCTTTAATTACCTCGCTGTTCAAGAAGGCCATGTCCATCAGAATTGATCATCATATGATCTTGCTGTGCTGTGTACAATGATCTCCTGGTTCTGCTCACTTCACTTAGCATCAGTTCATGTAAGTCTCTCTAGGCCTCTCTAAAATCATTCTGCTGATTGTTTCTTATAGAACAGTAATATTTCATAAGATTCATATACCATAATAACTTATTCATCCATTCTCCAACCGGACAACCGCTCAGTTTCCAGTTTCTTGCCACTACAAAATGCATTGCTACAAACATTTTTGTACATGTGGGTCCCTTTCCCTCCTTTATGTTCTCTTTGGGCTGCAAGCCCAATAAGAACCACTGCTGGATCAAAGGGTGTGCACAGTTTGATATCCCTTTGGGCATTGTCCCATATTGTTCTCCAGAATGATTGGAACAGTTCACAACTCCACAACAATGTATTAGAGTTCCAGTTTTCCCACATCCCCTCCAACATTCTTCATTATCTTTTCCTGTCATCTTAGCCAATCTGACAGATGTGTAGTGGTATTTCAGAGTTATCATAATTTGCACTTCTCTGATCAATAGTGATTTAGAGCACTTTTTCATATGACTAGAAATGGTTTCAATTTTTTCATCTAAAAATTGTCTGTTCATATGCTTTGACATTTATCAATTGGAAAATGGCTTGTATTCCTGTAAATTTGAGTCAGTTCTCTACATATTTTAGAAATGAGCCCTTTATCAGAACCTTTGACTATAAAATTGGTTTTTTGTTTTTGTTTTTGTTTTTTGCCAGTTTACTGCTTCCCTTCTAATCTTGTCTGCATTGGTTTTGTTTGTACAAAATTTTTTTAACTTAATAAAATCAAAATTTTCCATTTTGCATTCCATAATGTATTGTAGTTCTTCTTTGGCCACAAATTCCTTCTTTCTGTACAGATCTGAGACGTAGACTATCCTTTGTTCTTTTAATTTGCCTATAGTATCACTCTTTAGGTCTAAATCATGAGCTCATTTTAACTTTATCGTGATATAGGGTGTTAGATGTGGGTCAGTGCCTAGTTTCTGCCATACTAATTTCCAATTTTCCCAGCAGTTTTTGTCAAACAGTGAGTTCTTATCCCAAAAGCTGGGGTCTTTGGGTTTGTCAAACACAAGATTACTATAGTCATTGATTATTTTGTCCCATAAACCCAACCCATTGCATTGATTGATTACCCTATTTCTTAGCCAGTACCAAATGTTTTAATGACCACTGCTTTATAATATACTTTTAGGTCTGGCATAGCTAGGCCTCTTTCATTTGCTTTTTTTTTTCTCATTAATTCCCTTGAAATTCTTGACCTTTTGTTCTTCCAGATGAACTTTGTTATTATTTTTCTAGCTCTGTAAAATAATTTCTAGGGAGTTTGATAGGCATGGCATTGAAGAAGTAGATTAATTTAGATTAAATTGTCATTTTTATTATGTTAGGTTGGCCTCCTCATGAGCACTTGATATTTTTCTTGTTGATTAGATCGGACTTTATTTGTGTGGAAAGTATTTTGTAATTGTGTTCATATAGTTCCTGACTTTGTCTTGGCAGGTAGATTCCCAAATATTTTATATTATCTACAATTATTTTAAATGTAATTTCTCTTTGTATCTCTTGCAGCTGGACTTTTGTTGGTAATGTATAGAAATGCTGATGATTTATGTGAATTTATTTTATATCCTGCAGCATTGCTAACGTGGTGAATTATTTCTAGTAGTTTTTAAGTTGATTCTGTAGCTTTCTCTAAGTATCCCATCATATCATTTGCAAAGAGTAATATTTTGATTTCCTCATTACCTATTCTAATTCCTTTGAATTCCTTTTCTTATTGTTAAAGCTAATATTTTTAATACAATATTGAATTATAATGGTGATGGGGGCAACTTTGTTTCACTCCTGATCTTGCTGGGAATGGTTCTAGTTTATATCCATTACATATGCTGCTTGCTGATGGTTTTAAATAGATGCTACTGATCATTTTAAGGAAAACTCCATTAATTTCTATATTATCTAGTGTTTTTTAATAGGAATGGGAGTGTTGGATTTTGTCAAATGCTTTTTCTGCATCTATTGAGGTAATCATATGATTTCTGTTAGTTTGGTTATTGATATAGTCAATTATGCTAATAGTTTTCCTAATATCGAATAAGCCTTGCATTCCTGATATGAATCCTGCTTGGTCATGGTTTATTATCTGGGTGACAATTTGATGTAATGTCTTTGCTAATGTTTCATTTAAGATTTTTGCATCAGAAATGGTCAAGGGCTATGAACAGATAATTTTCAGATGATGAAATTAAAACCATTTCTAATCATGTGAAAAAGTGCTCCAAATCACTATTGATCAGAGAAATGCAAATTAAGACAACTCTGAGGTACCACTACACACCTGTCAGATTGGCTAAAATGACAGGAAAAGATAATGACGATTGTTGGAGGGGATGTGGGAAAACTGGGACACTAATACATTGTTGGTGGAACTGTGAATGGATCCAACCATTCTGGAGAGCAATTTGGAGCTATGCTCAAAAAGTTCTCAAACTGTGCATACCCTTTGACCCAGCAGTGTTTCTATTGGGCCTATATCCCAAAGAGATCTTAGAGGAGGGAAAGGAACCCACATGTGCAAGAAAGTTTGTGGCAGCCCTTTTTGTAGTGGCTAGAAACTGGAAACTGAATGGATGCCCATCAATTGGAAAATGGCTGAATAAATTACGGTATATGAATGTAGTGGAATATTATTGTTCTTTAAGGAATGACCAGCAGGACGATTTCAGAGAGGCCTGGAGAGACTTGCATGAGCTGATGCTGAGTGAAATGAGCAGAACCAGGAGATCATTATACACGGCAACAACAATACTATATGATGCTCAATTCTGATGGACATGACTCTCTTCAACAATGAAATGCTTCAAACCAGTTCCAATTGTTCAGTGAAGAAAGCCATATACACCCAGTGAGAGGGATATGAAATGTGGACCACAACATATCATTTCCATGGTCTCTATCGATGTTTGTTTGCATTGGGTTTCCTTTCTCAGATATTTTTTGTTCATGTAGATACGATTGTTCTTGCACAGCAAGATAAGTATGAAAATATGTATACATATATTCGACTTGTCAAGTATTTTAATATAATTAACATGTAGTGGACTTCCTGCCATCTAGAGGAGGGGAGGGGACTAGGGGGGAAAATTTGTAACGGAAAGCTTTGTAAGGGTCAATGTTGAAGAACTACCCATATATATGTTATGCAAATAAAAAGCTTTAATAAAAAAAACAAAAAAAATTCTAATAAAAAAATAAAAAAAAATATTTTTTCATCAGTATTCATTAGGGAAATTGGTCTACAATTTTCTTTCTCTGTTTTTGACCCTACCTAGTTTCGGTATCAGCATCATATCTGTCATAAAAGGAATTTGTTAAAACCCCTTCTTTCCCTATTTTTCCAAATAGTTTGCATAGTAGAATTATTTTTTTTAAATATTTGGTAGAATTCACATGTAAATTCATCTGGCCCTGGAGATTTTTCCTTAGGGAATTGATTAATAGCTTGTTGAATTTCTTTTTCTAAAATGGGACTGTCTTTTTTTTTTTTTTTTTTAATTAAAGCTTTTTATTTGTATAACATATGTATGGGTAGTTCCCCAGCATTGATCTTTACAAAGCTTTCCATAAAATGGGACTATCTTAAACAATTTATTTCCTCCTCTGTTAATCTGGCTAATCTACATTTGTTTAAACATTCCTCCATTTTATTTAGATTTTCAGATTTATTGGCATATAGTTGGGCAAAATAGTTTCTAATTATTTCTCTACTTTTCTCTTTATTGGTGGAAAGTTCACTCTTTATTTTTGATACTAACAATTTGATTTTCTTCTTTCATTTTTCTAATCAAATTAACTAAAGATATATCTATTTTTGTTGGTTTTTTCATAAAACCAGCTCTTAGCTTTTTTTACTTTTTACTGAGCTTTTTTACTTTCAATTTTGTTAATGTCTCCTTTTCATACCTATCTATCATACCTAACTTTTCTAAAATTCTATTTAGCTCCTTAACTTCTTTCTTATTTATTTTGTAGTTCAGTTTATCTAGTTCTGATAGAGCAAGTTTGAGATTCTCCACTAGTGTAGTTTTGCTGTCTATTTCTTCTTGCAGTTCTCTTAATTTCTCCTCTAGGAATTTGAATGCTATACCACTTAGTGCATAAATTTCAGAATTTCAAATTGTGTATTTACTTGAGGCTTTTTAATTTGTTCTTTTTCTAGCTTTTTTAGTTGCATGTCCAATTCATTGACCTTCTCTTTCTCTATTTTATGCAAGTGAGCATCGAGAGATATAAAACTTTCCCTAAGAACTGCTTTGGCTGTATCTCATAAATTTTAGTATGTTGTGTCATTATTGTCATTCTCTTGGATGAAATTACCGATTGTGTCTATGATTTATTGTTTCACCTACTCATTCTTTTGGATCAGATTATTTAGTTTCCAATAAATTTTTGGTCTATTTTTCCCTGACCCTTTATTACATGTAATTTTTATTGCATCATGATCTAAAAAAGATACATTTACTATTTCTGCCTTTCTGCATTTGATTTTGAAGTGTTTATGCCCTAATATATGGTAAATTTTTGTGTAGGTTCCATGTACTGCTGAGAAAAAATTATACTCCTTTCTGTCTCCATTCAGTTTTCTCCAAAGGCCTATCATATCAAACTTTTCTAAAATTCTATTTACCTTCTTAACTTCTTTCTTATTTATTTTGTAGTTCAGTTTATCTAGTTCTGGTAGAGCATAGAGTGAGACAACATTCTTTGTGAAGCTAAATGTGTCTTATATTTTCTCTTTGAGCCAAATCTAATGAGAGTAAGATTCACACAATGCTCATCTCTCTCCCTTTTTTCCCTCAATTGTAATAGCTCTTTTTTGCCTCTTTTTACCCCATTTTAAGTCCATCTTCCTCTTCCAGTAGAATCACTTTTCCTTCTCTAGTTTTTTTTTTAAATATCACACTAAAATCAAATTATACCTGAACCTTCTAAGTATACACATAACAGAGATACAGATCTCAAGAGTTAAACATATCATCTCCTATATAGTGATATAAGCTTTTTAACTTTTAAAAGAGTTACTTTTTTTCTTTTCTTTTTACCTTTTTATGGTTCTCTTGAGTTCTCCATTTGAAGATCACGTTTTCTATTCAGCTCTGGTCTTTTTATCAGAAATACATTAAATTTACCCGTTCCATTGAATGTCCATCTTTTCCCCTGAAAGATAATGTTCAATTTTGCTGGATAGTTGATTCTAGGCTGCAATCCAAGTTCCTTTGCCTTTCAGAATAGCAGATTCTATTCCTTTCTGGCTACTTGCAATATTTTCTCCTTGATTTGATAATTCTGAAATTTAGCTATGATGTTCCTTGGAGTTTTCATTTTGGGGTTTCTTTCAGGAGGTGATTCTTTCAGTAGCTATTTTACCCTCTGGTTCTAGTGCATCAGGGCAGTTTCCTTGATGATTTCCTGAAAGATGATGTCTAGGTTTTGTTTTTGTTTTTGTTTTTGTTTTTTTCATAATGGTTTTCAGGAAGTCCAGTAATTCTTAGATTATCTCTCCTAGATCTATTTTCCAAGTCAATAGTTTTTCCCTTGAGGTATTTTACATTTTCTTCTTCTTCTTTTTTTTTTTTTTTGGTTTCATTTGACTGATTCTTTATATCTCATTGAGTCATTCACTTCTACTTGTTCAATTCTAATTTTTATTGAATTATTTTCTTCAGTTAACTTTTTTATCTCCTTTTGCATTTGGCCAATTGAACTTTTAACTGAGTTGTTTTGTTCATTGGATTTTTTTTCCACTTCAGAATTCTGTTTTTCAAGGAGTTATTTTTTTTTTTCTATTTCACCAAATCTATTTTGTAAGGAGTTACATGCTTTTTCCATTTTGCTCAAGCTATTTTTAAAGGAGTTTTCTTCAGATAATTTGTTTCCTTTTCCAAATTCTCCTGCAAAGTTCTCATTTCTTTCCCCTATTTTTCTTCTCTCTTTTAAGATCTTTTTTGAATTCTTCCAAGAAAGCCTTGTGAGATGGAAAGCAACACATTTCACACTTCGGGGTTTCATCTGGAGTACGTTTTGCTTTTAATGTCTTTAGTATTTGAGGTCTGTTCTTCATTGTCTCCATAAAAGCGCTCTATGGTCAAAGCTCTTTTTGATTTTTTGCTCATTTTTATTAAAGGTTGAGGTCTGTTCTTGGAGCAAAGGGGAGATTATCCCAAGCTTCCTGTACAGGCGACAGAGGCTTCATGCTGCCTTGGGGCTGGTGCTTCTGGTTTCCTTAAGTGCTGGATATGGCCAAGTCCTGGGCTATTCTGGGGTTCAGGGGCTCACTATTTGCTTTTCATAGTTGCATTGGAGGTCTCACATCAAGTCTGCTGATCCACTGGCATCTGAACCAGGACAGAATAGCCAATGCTGATGAATTTTGGCTAAGAGTTTCCTGTAGATTCCCCCAAGTGTGGAGGCTACTCCGTCCTGAGTCCTTGCACTAAGTTTGCCCATCTCTTCTCCCCCCAACCCCCCTTGCCCAATTGAAATAGACCTTTTCTGAAGTTCTTTAAAAATATCTTCTGGAAAATTGTTACACTCCAAATAAATGTGGGTTCTGTCTCTCCAAAACCAGTTCAGAAACTTGATCTAGTGCTAATCTGAGGGAAGCCAGCAAGAGCTCAAAGACCTGTCTACTCTGCCATCTTGGCTCTGCTGGTAATCTTATTAATAACTACCATTTCTATGCAGATGATGACCAGATGATATATGCATCCCAAATCTTTATACTGAGTGCCATTTTTGAATTACCAACTGATTTTTTTTAACATGTTTAATCTAATATCTTATAGGCATCTTAAATTCAATTTGTCCTAAATAGAACTCATTAACTTTCCCTCATAAACCCTCCTTTTTCCTAACTTTCCTGTTATTATTGAAGGCACCACCATCCTCCCAGTCACTCCAGCTCAAAACCCTGGTGTCATCCTTAACTTCTCATTCTTCTTCACTCAACGTATCTACTTCATTACCAAATAATTTTTACCATCATGCCATCTCTTCATATGATTCCCCTTCTTTCCACTCACAAAACCACCACCCATGTACAAACTCCTCATCGTGTTTGACTTGGAATGTTACCTTCTAATTGGCTTCCCTATTTCAATGTCCTCCATTCAGCTGCCAAGGTGAATTTACTGAAATTCAGGTCTGACCATATTATCGATATCACACTCATTCAACTCCAGTGCATGTTTCTCTTATCTCTAGGATCCAATATAAAATCCTCTCTTTGACATTTAAAGTAGGTTATAGGCTGACCTTTTCCTGCTTTTTCCTTCTTCCCTTCCCTCTGAATATTCTCCAGTTCATCTACATTGTTCTTCTTACTGGTCCTCACACATCCCATTTCCTAACTCTGCATTGGCTGGAATGTAATCCTTGGGGCCACAAAATTCCAATTAGCAACAATGAGTAACTGAGGTATAAGCAATAATTGATTTATTTAGGGAAATCATTGGTTCCAAAGCAATTGATTCAAGACCTTTCTCATGGCCAAGGAGGCCTACTGCTTGAGGGTAGCGAATATTAAAATAGATTTTGTGATTGGTTAACACCAGAAGCAAGGGGAATTCTATTATTGCTGAGGGGCATAAACATTAACCATAACTCCTTTGTTAGCAGGCTTTTAAGTCATTAAATCCATGTCATTAACCACAGGTTTTTCTTGGAAAAGATATTTCACCTGCCACTTCAGTAGAGGTTTTCATAGGAAGTAAAACATGTGGTATTCTGGTCAGCAGTATCCTAGGAAATAAGGAAGTGTTGGGCAAAAGGAAATGTCCCAAGGGAACAGTGACAATGATTCATAGGGGCAAAGGGGTTATTGGTGCTGCAGTAACAAGCTTCAGGGTTAATGTAATATAATTCTCTGTGAAAGTCGTATGATTCTCAGTGATATCACTAATATGTAAATAGTTACTTGGCCCTAACATATATAACTCTTAATCTAACAATATACTTATCAATTTCAACTCTATTCAATCTAATATTAATCACCGATCCCCATAAAATTGCCATGAAATGAATTAATAATGACTAAATTGAGGAGCTGTATCAGAATTTTCTTCATGCCTTTCTTTCCCTCTCATTCCCAGCTTCTCTGCTTTTCTTCAGCTCAGATCTTACCTTCAACCTTTTCTATCCCTCTTTCCTCTCCTTCCTCTCAGTTCCCTCTCTCTGATCTGGTCCTTCATTATGCAGGACATATTATATGTACATAGTTATTGGAACATTTGTTTCCACTTTTAGAATGTGAGTTCCTTGAGGGCAGAGACCACATTTTTTGCCTTTCTTTGCCAATGCCTGGCACCTAACAGCTTATAAATGCTGGGTGACTGACTGTCTGACTGGCATTTTGATATACAAAGTACAAAAAATCAGATTGAATATGAAACAAATGTTTTGTTAGTTTTTTTTTTGTTCACCATTTTTATTTTCCAGTGAATTGGTGATTTTTTCCAATTCACCAATTTTTTCAGTGAACTGTTTTCTTTTTCCAATTCACCAGTCCTATTTTCCAGTTTTTGATATTTCTGTTGCCCTGATCTCAATTTATTTCTCCATTCTTCTTCTAGCTCTCTTTTGAGATTCTTAAATGAAATCTTCCAGGTAAGCCTTCTGAAAGGGAGACCAACTTAAGTCTGCCTTTGTGGCTTCATCTGGGATTGTTTTCATAATGTCAGGATCTGGGGACTGTTCTATTTTTTCTCCGTAAAAGCTTTCTATGGTGAGAGCTCTCTTCTGCTTCTTGCTCATGATTTAAAGTTGGGATATTGGTCGAAAGCAGAGAATACTGCAACAATTTGTATTTGCCCTGGGGCAGTTTGCCGAGTTGACTTCCGGTCTGAGGCTGGTCGGGCTAGATTCACACTAGGACCACGTTTTCAGCTGCTCTCGATCCACCCTTTACCAAAGGCAGATCTGCCAAAGCACCTGCCTGCAAGCAGAGCAAAGTGGCCCAGGCGTCTCCCAGGGGCTTCCTGGGTGCCTAAAATCCGCCCCTCTATCACAGCCCTGACTTCCGCCCGGCTGGCCTCTGATCTCGACCAGCGGCCGATTTCCCCTGAGGCTAACCTTCTCCGGAGTTCTTTCAAGGTAGATTTTTGATAGAAGTGCGTTGTAGTCCAAATGTTTGGCGGAGCCCTCACTCCAAAACCAGTTCGAAGGCTCACTTTGTCTGGGTCTGAGGGAAGGTCCCAGGAGTTCACAGAGAACGCTGTCTGCAGTTCGCCATCTTGGCTCTGTTAGTTTTTTTTTTAAGATTGTAGCAAAACTTGTCTGTTTTTATCCCCTTCTGAACGTCATTTATTTTTCTTCTGCATATTTAAAAATATTTTATTAATGCCTTTTTTTTCTCTTTTTTTGGGGGGATATATCTATTAGTATAAGCTAATTCAGTCCCTAGCCCCAATAAGAGTTCTTCCAACAAATAAATATAGTCCATAAGAAAAATTAATGTCCTACCTGCATCTATACTACAACTCTTCACCAGAAGTTGGGAAGTATGCTTTATCATGTGTGTGTATATATATGTGTGTGTATGTGTACATATTTTATATGCATACATATGTATATACATTCATTCATACATACATACATGCATATATATATATGTATATTCCTGACACTTTAGCTATTAGACTTTTATCAAACATACTTGCTCCACAGTTTTTTTCCTCAGTTAAATATTTCTTATCTAACTATACTGTTTCATTTTTATGTAGTTGAAATTGCTCAATTGCCAATTAGTGTGAACAATGAGTCCCATGATTAAAAGTTAAAGTTATGTAAAATGTGGTAATTGGTTCTAACCCATTGGAAATATGCCGTGTGAATTTGAATAATGTGATCCTCCCTCACAGGATTCATAATTTGTACTAATGGGACCTTTTGTAGTTAGGCCTTATATCTATTTGGAACTTATTGCCTAAATGACAAAGACATTGGTTGAAATGTAATTTCTGCCAAACTTCCTTCTGGTTTTCCTATCTTTTTTGTTAAATAGGGTGACTTCCCCCCAGTAATTGGTGTGCTTGTGTTTATCGAACACTGGTGCTATGTTTGATTGCTTTGGGGCCTGTTTACTTCCAATTTATTTTGTCTCCAGATTGTAAATAGTTGTCTTTATGTTGTCTCCCCTATTAGACTGTGAGCTTCTGGAGAGCTAGCTTTTTTTTTTTTTTTTTGCATTTCATTGAATCCCTAACTCTTAGCACAGTGCCTGGCACATAGCAGGCACTTAATAAATATTTATTGACTGAGTAATTTTCAGGTTTTTTTTTTTTTTTACTGGTTAACACCTTTGGAATCAGGGCTTGCCAAACTTATTTCAGGCTGCTCATCTACTTTTGGTGTCCACCTTCATCCACCTTTCATCTGTGGACCAAGAAACACACAGCAGCCACACCCATTAAACTATCAAGGCAAATGGGCTAAACCAGGTTGAGAGTAACTGATGGGCCTCAAATCTGTCACTGAGTTAAGAGGATGTCTACCCCAAGCATGAGAAGGCTTTCCTTGGAAGGAGGGGTAAATGAGAATAGTTTCTTCCAACGTCCATTAAGGTGGCTGAACCAGGAGTTATGGAGATTCTTTCAGATTCCAATTTTTTTGCCACCACAAAAAGAGCAGCTATAAAATATTATGGCCATGATTTTTTGTTTTGTTTTTGCTTTTCATTTTGCTTACCCTGTTGATTTCTCTCATGAATTACTAGTCCTCTTCTCTATTCTTCTTATCTTCTTATTACCTGCTATTTTCTGTGGGAACAAGCATGAATTGCTTTGTGGGCATTTTCTTCCTTTCCTTCCTTTTACAGTTTAGAATCCTCTTAATCAAATTGAAGAAATTTCAAGTGATGTGTTTTCACTGGTCCTTGTTGGGGGCACAGCATAATTCAGCCTCAAGAGTCTCTTGTGTCTTTGTCTTAAGCTGTGATTCAGAATTGAAATCCCATTTTCTGTCACCATCTTCTTTGTCAAAATCTTTACCTTTTCTGAATTCACTTTCCAACTTCACTTCTTTTCCAAGTTGCATAGCTTTAATCAGCAGAAACAGTGACAACACCACCTGTGCCACCAGTCTTCAGCTTTTGGCACAGGATATGAAACCCTTAGCATCTTTTGAGGTTCCCTTTAATGGTATAATTTGTTCCTATATGACTCACTGTGAGTAGGTAGTTACTACCAGGTTTGGCACATCTAAGAGGGCTTTCATTTACATCTTGGATACATGCTTTGCAAGATAGCAGATCTCTCCACTTTGGGGTCAGATTGACAGTTGCCTCTGTGCCTCTTCATGAAGGAGACACTAAAAACTCCTGATTGCCTTTTCTTCCTCTGACCATTATTGAATGATCTCTCGCCAAGAGATGCCTCTTCCCTTAGAGCATAAGAAACTGCGTCCTTCTGAAATGATGGATCTCCCTTTTACAGGAAGCCCTCCACACCTTATCCCTTCTTTATGTCACACCCTTCTACTCTCTAACCTCCTAATTTGGGTGAGAGCCCTCTCTCCTCTGGGGGTCTTTTCTTCTTTGTTTCCTCCTTGACACACTTCTCTTTCAATGAGCATCTCATTTTACCTGATAAATTAAAGAGTAGAGACTTCCTTTAGCCTCTTCTCCTTGCCCTCAGCTAAGGAGACCTGCTGGTACTCAGTGTGAATGTAAATGCCTCTCACTAGGGGCAGAAGCAAACCCCTGAACTTTCTGCCGGTCATTGCAAAAATGACCTTTGCTGCCATACTTGCTTGATGTGTGATGTGGAGTTCTTGCTTGTATTTTTGATAATGCTCTCGGCTGGCTCATGATAATGGAGGCAGTCTGCTCAGCTGCCTTAACTTGGGGCACATCTCTGCTTTGCCCCAAGGAAAAAAAATGAAACAGGAGGAGAACCAGAAGCAGAAACCAGCTATTCCCTATTTTTGTGTTTCCCTGACACTGATCTCTAGGTCTTTCCAAGTCCTTCTAGGCTTCGAGGTTTTCTGTCCCCACTTGGGAGAGGGGGGAGAGGGTGTTAATTTACTCAGGACAGACTTCTCATGTCTTCTAATGAGACAAGGCAAAGCTATCGTTAATTGGGAATTAGCATCCTAATTTTCCAAATGGACCCTAATGAGTGACTTTTGTAGATGGGGCTAGCCTACGTCAGCAAACGCCAAGGGATAAAATCTTGGATTAGACTGTAGGGAACTCTTTCCCCTTAAATTGTCTACATCTGAATGAACATGTGTTCTTTGTGAGCTGTTCCTGGCCTTGGCAATACTCTTGTGACCAGAGATAACCGGAACTGCAGAGGCAGAGAAGCTGGAAAAGGGGTTTTAAAAAGATGGCCGGACACAAGAGAAAAACACTCAGAGCCTAGAAAAGCCTTCGTTAAGAGCAGCTGGGCACAATGCTCTTTGAGGGAGTGAGAGCGGAAGAAGCCCTGGTGGCGTAGAGTTGTTTTTGATTGCTCTTCATTCCAGATCAAGGTGCCACCTCTTGACACGATGCACTTGTTGCTGAGGCTGGCGAGAATCTTTCAGCCCCTGCTTGGAGGGTTGTCCTTGGCAGCGAGAGCAGTCTGTGGGGTTCACACTTCTGCTGTAGTTTCTCAAGGAGAAGCTTTGCAGAAATGCCTCCAGTGATGCCCCATTACAGCATTCCCATGGCCAGCTGTGGCCCTGCGACTGCGCATTCTCCTTATCTGTTGTAGCCACCATCCGCATTGCCCAGAGAGAGCCAAGTTAAAGTTATAGGCCTGGTTACATGCCATCTTGGCTGAATGGGCTATTGTGACCTGCGGCAGGGGCTTGTATTCAAATCCTTAGTAATGAGCTGTATGACAAGTCACTTAACTACTGCCTGCCTCAGTTTCCTCTTCTGTAAAGTGAGAATAATAATAGCACTCATGTCCCAAGTTTCTTGTGAGGCTCAAATAAGGTAATATTTTTAAAGTTCTATGCAGGGGACTAGCTTCCGTGGGGAAGCAGGGTCAGGAATGGATGGTTGGAGTTGGTGAGTGGAACAAGAGACAGCACACTCTATGGCATGGTCATCAGGTTCGATTTATTCAAGAAAGCTTCCAGTTTATATAGTCTTACAAAGTCAGGGTTCATTAGAGATAGGACAGTTATTTGGCTAGGATTACAAAATCTTCTTGGGGTCTGGAACTTCTCAGGACCCCAGGCTTGGTGCTTCTTAGAAAAGGGGGTGTACAGAGTAAATATAGAAAGGTCATCAGACAATATAGTCATAGTGAAACTTTAACTAAAGGTAAATGTACCTTGTGGTCATCGCGTCATGTCTGACATGACATGACATGGCCTCTCTAAAAATATCACATCTATTTATTCCAAGACTTATACAACGCTTTTTAATTTTTAACATCATCATAAGATATTTTACAATAGGGACATTTATTTTTCTCAGCCCATTTATTAATCACTCGTACAATAGCTTGTTTTTGTGCAGGGGTCAGTAAACCATGCAGTGGCCCCACTTCTCTTAATTCTTTCCCATAAACTTAATTGCTGCCAGCGTATCCATCTACCATTGATGTTTACATGAGGACATGAGCCTCTCTAAAAATATCACATCTATTTATTCCAAGACTTATACAATGCTTTTTAATTTTTAACATCGTCATAAGATATTTTACAATAGGGACATTTATTTTTCTCAGCCCATTTATTAATCACTTGTACAATAGCTTGTTTTTATGCAGGGGTCAGTAAACCATGCAGTGGCCCCACTTCTCTTAATTCTTTCCCATAAACTTAATTGCTGCCAGTGTATCCATCTACCATTGATGTTTACCATTCTTTTCATTATATCATTATTTATGTAAGCTCCTATATAGGGGAGAGAAGGGTCAGTAGATAAGGTTAATTAGATCTGGAATTGTTTCAAATAAGAGGAAGTAGCTGGAGGTTTCCTTTGGAGTTTTTGGGGAAAACTATCAATTTCCCAAGTTTCCCAATCTCTGAGTTTGTTTAATGCTTCATTTACAGAGAGACCTGTCATTTTGGGGCAGAAAGTACAAAGGGGCTTTTGGGGGTCGGCTACGTGCTCAGCTTTATTCATGATGAATGGGTAAGTGCATACAGCTATGATAAGAACTCCTAGGACAGGAACAAAGCAGATCATTGTTAACCAGATGCATCCCCGGATGCTTAGTCGAGCGGGGGATTCTCACGGTGCCTTGCACACACGGGAATCTGGCCCCTATGGAGACCATGTCATTCCACGCAGGGTCCTTGGCTCCCAACAGTTGTATATAAAAACTGATAGCTGGGATGGTGCAGTGGATAAAGCACCAGCCCTGAAGTCAGAAGGACCTGAGTTCAAATCTGGCCTCAGACACTTTATACTTCCTAACTGTGTGATTTTAGGCAAATCACTTAATCCCGATTGCCTCAGGAAAAAAAATACTGATAGGTATTATTTTGACTTCTATGTTTCCCCTTGTGTTTTGGAGGGATTGGAGAAGGGTCAGTAGCAGCATTGTATTTGATTCAGAGGAACCTCACTGGTTCCAGAAAAATATGGACTTAGATTATTCTGCTTCCTATCTTTAGACCAGGGACTCTTAAAGTGGGTCTATGAACTTGTTTTTAAAAATATTTTGGTAACTATGTTTCAATATAATTGGTTTCCTTTATAATTATTAAGTATTATATCTTATTCCTTTAAAAACATTCTTTTGAGAAGAGGTCCATAAGATTCACCAGGCTAATGAAGGGAACCATGACACAAAACAGGTTAAGAATCTTGCTCACATTGCTTGGTGCCCATTAAGAGCTTAATAAATGATTTATCTATTTATCTTGGTCTTTACTTCTCCCAGGGCATACCTAGAAGTAAATGGGAGCTCTCCCAGGTACAGCTTTACTGGTAAAGTTAGCAATTGTAGGGTGTTGGAGGAAAGGACTTTCCAGGAAACCAATTATGTTGGAGATGATACAGTTCAAACTCAGTCATTTAACCAAAAACCACTTTTTAGATGCCTCCTATAAGCCAGACACTGTGCTAACAGGGGAAAGTGACACACAAAGGAAATTGAAAAGTGGAAGGGCAGAGGGCCATAGGATGAGAAGAAGGAGCCTGGCAAGGAGAAAAGGGGACAGGATAGAGAGTTCCAAAGAAATCCAGAAGCAGTGCAACTGTGAGAAATGGGGAGAAGATTGGATTAGACCCCCTCTTTAACTGGAGGCCCTGCCCTCCAGGTAGAGGGGCAAAAGGGACTGAGTTGATATGAATACGAGACAGGTTCACTCCTGCAGGAGAATGAGGTTTCCCAATGATAGTGCTTTGTGAAAGCCCTTTGGCCTAAGAGTATCTCTCCTGGGAAGACATAATATTCTCTTGCTGATCCTTGCTTTCTGTGACTGGGCTCCCAGCACTACCCTCTGCCAGGATAGGTGCAGCTCCCAACAGGTGAATCCTTGTGTGGGTATCCAGTGTATGTCTAAAATAAGGCTCGTGGATCAGCCAGAGACATCAGGGAAACCACCCTCATGAGTTTGGATGTAAAATAGTGAGAGTCAGTTCAACACAAACCTTTATTGGCAAGTAGTGGGGAAGAAGGGGAAGGGAAGCAAGAGAAGGGGCCCTAACATACAACACACACACACAGAGAATAAAATTCATACAAGGGCAATGCTGCTAAGTTGAGGGTCACAGAGACGCAGGTACATTCAGCTGGGAAGGGGATTCGAAGGTGCTCTTCTGAAAGTGGGCTATGTTTACCTTGACTTTAGTGGCCACTTGGTATTGGCCACCTTGCATGTCATGATTCAGGGCACCCGAGATTTTGGGACACACAGATGCAGGGAGAAAGACAAGCTAACTGTGAGAAATATAGCATTTTTGGATAAACTCTTAAAATACCCCAGCAGTAGAGGTGGGAGGGAGAGGATAAGGAGAAGATAGAGGGAAGCTCTCTATTTTACAAGACTTAGGAAACTCAGGTAACTTGTTTAAATCACACAGTGAGATCAGGGCTAGGAGGAATCTCAGAGATTCTCTAGTCAAATCTCTTTAGGTTAAAGACAAAGAATGACTTCCAGTTCCCACAGGTGGCTCACCAGCACAAATTTTCTGATTCTAAGACCTCTGAGACTTCTCCTTAACCCAGATTTCTTGTCTTTCAGACCATTGAGAGGCATGGTAGGAATCATATTGGAGGAAGGAATACTTCTGTTGTGATTCTTGAATCATAAACTTTTAGGGATGTGATCTGATCATGGGGAGTGTGCTGGGAGGTTGCTCAGTGGACCATCCATCCCCGAGCCCTCCCTTCAGACTTCTTAGCTTGCCACTTTCTCCTCCCAAGTATACATGTTCCCAGCATGTTTTGGAGCTAGCAGCCTGTGCCCTGTGTCACTATACCAGGTCTCTGGATCTGGATTTCATTCCAAGTTCCATGTGGCTACCTAAGCTTGTCTCAGCAGCTCATATTCCTGAGGTTCAAGGTGTTATTCATTTCTTCTCTCTTGCTCCAAAAATCATGTTGGCATTTCCTTTTCAGCATAAGTTTCCATTTCTTCTGGAAGCAGTGAATGCTGTAATGCAGCAGGTCACTCTTCTCAAGTTACACTTCTGTGGTCTTTAAGACTTGTTCTGCTTTGCTATTTTCTCTCCCTCCCTCCATCCGTCCGTCTCTCTCTCTCTTTTTCCTTCCTTCCTCCTTTCCTTCCTTCCTCCCTTCCTCCCTTCCTCCCTTCCTCCCTTCCTTCTCTTCCTCCCTTCCTCCCTTCCTCCCTTCCTCCCTTCCTCCCTTCCTC